>JANTOQ010330132.1:0-12554 GCA_027564595.1 Bythotiara depressa | reverse complement strand
GGGGACTCCGAGGAGTACCCCCAGCCACTCGCTAATTTTCAATTCATGGATAATGGCGACCAGTTCCATGAAAAATATTACCTCACAATCACATGCCTGATTATTGTCAGGTGACTAAACACTTGTTGTGCTGTAGTCAATTGGTATAAGATTGCAATGGCATTGACTACGTCATCAGGAATACAATGTGTCCTGGGAAGATCTATTTTCCACAATGTATCAAGTCATCCCTTGAAGTTATTGGATATAGCACTTTGTATCAGCAGAGCAGAAACATCAGCATAATAGAGTTTGTTATACAGTTGCAGTAATATTTGGTTGAGGCTCCTGACCTCCTTATTTGACATTCCGTTGATGCATGAATGTAGCTCTACTATTGTGAACCTGCCCTGTTTTTATTGGTAGTTCTGTGATTATGATGGTTTATATCGGTGGATCATTAATAACTGGTGTAATACCAAGAAGTTATTCCTAATGTTCCTTCCATTTTCTGATTCTGTCTTTTGGACATCCCTGTTTTTAGTTTAGTGCTAGTGTTTTTACAACCAGTTATTTCATTAGCTGTTTTCCTGGAATGGACGACAAATTGTTCAACTTGTTCAAATTTCTCTTTGAAGTAGTCCTCTTGAACCTGAATATATACATTGCATATCCCTCATTTGGCCTCATTGAGTTCAACTTTAGTTTCATGGATTTGAATTTCAGTTTCCCATGGTATATTCTAACTTCTCTTCTCCTTCACAGGAATACATTCTTTGGTAGTAATTTGAGTAGCTTTAACAACTTTTTAGTAATATCATTCTCACTGTTGTTAACAGTACTCATGAAAGTCACCCTGACTTTATCATCACTAAGTAGTTTAACCCAGTTGTAGGGTGATTCTACTGCTTAGGGCTTCTTTGCATGAAGGATTAGTCTTATCCTACATGTGATGATTTGGTGATCTAATCCCACAGAGTTGAATTTGTTGAATGAATCACAAATTGAATACTGTTCTTCCACTTTTGTTTTTATATAGTATTGCCATTTGGATATAAAAGTCCACTTTTTTCCCTTTTTAAGTGGAATATTTTCAACTGCTTTTTTTTTGGCTGGAAAAAAACTTTCATGCTTGCAAATATAATATCTGCACATGCTCATTTTTCTGTCCGTAGAAAACTTTTCTTCTGAGTCAAGATCGGCCTTTATGTTTTGTGAATGAATGATGTATTGAGGTTTGAAAGTTGGTGTCCTGTCAACGAAATCCACCAGATGTTCACTATTTCTCTTTGTATTAATATAAACCTCTGGGTAAGAGTTATCAACAATCATTTGTTAAGTGTACATTAATTACTATCTGAGAGTACCTTAAAGGAAGAAATGTTTGCAGGAATTTAATTTTGTGAATTGAAAATTTTGTGGGTAGTGTTATAATTTAGAAATTTTTGTGCAGCTTACATTTCTATTAAAGGAAATAAGGAGAGAAAAAATAATATAATATATATATAATAATATAATAATATAATATAATTATGCTTCAATTTGTAGGAGCAAATATTATACCATGTAACACTAGTTTTGCACTATTAAAGTCTCTGCCAATAAGCAACACAACTCTTATATTGTCTGAGCAGAATTCGATTACTTCTTGGACTATATTATATTACATTATATTATATTTGCCAGTGAGCTTATAATAATCAGTATTGTTGGCTTCATCTTTGAGTGAGACAAGTAGTATTTTGTTTGGATACAGCTGCTTGGTCCCAAACCATGCTATGCTCCTTGGTAATCATAATCTGTGCAACAAATGATGTGACGCAAAGAGTGTGAAATTTGGCTTGTCATTTTGTTTTCAATTACAGAAGAAATATTCAGTAGTTGCAACGGAAAACCATAAAAAATTATTATTAAAATTATAAAAAAAAGTTGTATAATAAAAGGTGAAATTTTTGATGTCTTGAAAACTGCATATTTCTCTAAACTGTAAATATCAATATTTATTTATTTATGTATAGTGTCCCTGGAAAGGAATAAAATAATTGGCCATTTCTTTGCTATTTTGCTTTTTCCAGGGGGTTAATTAATGGAAATATAACGTAAAATAAATTTGATTTTAGCATCACTGTGGTAACATTCTTTAAAGAAAATAATTAAAACTTAAGTATACTTGAACCTTTTGAGGTCAAATTTTCACACAAAAATTTATCACTGTATTTTGAGCTCCATCTTCAGCCAAGGTTAGGGAAAACGTGTCAGGGAATATTTTATTTTTGTGTGGTTCATTTTTTATCGCAGTGTAAAGACTTATTGTGAAAAAAATATGGTTAATGTAAGGAATATTATTGCTTATTTTATCACAACTCACTAACAGGCCTTTTGTAAGAGAAAGCACGAGGACGACTTCAGGAAACAACAAAAACTGGTTCAATATTTTTTCTCTCCCAATAGCTACAAAAGCAAGATTATTGCTTAGGTTGGTTAGATAGACAATTTATTAAGATTATTGCTTAGGTTGGTTAGATAGACAATTTATTAAGATTTCAGAAAATAACTCTTATATTTATGAATTATTTGAAGAAACAGATATATTTATGAAATATTTAACATGTGTAAAGAAAAAGGTTCGACTGTCCTTAATTATAGTGTACGTGTCATGCCACATAGAAAAAGAAGCTGCTCGACTTGAAAACTGGGAGAAACATGCACATCAAACAGAATCACTTTTAATTATTTTGCTGAAATTACGTTTTGTGACCTACACGGCTATTCCAGGGGAGTTTTTATTGTGGAGTGCAACTTTTGTCACATGTAGGCCAATTCAAGTGCAGAAATATAAAATGTTTAGCAACATTTACAAACTTTCTCAGCATCTATCGATTAGCACATGCCATACCACCATTGTTGTGTCTAGGATATTTACGATGTGAACTTTATTTCTTTATATATTATTTCAACACTGGTAAGCTTTTAATAGAACTATAGTAAATTGAATGTGATTAAAACTTAATTTGTTTAATTTAAAGAAAATTCTTAAACAGTAGAAGTGAACAGTGATTGGTTTAAAAAGCAATAAACTTTTAATTAATGTATCATTAATTTTATGTATGAAGGTTGTGTTTGTTTATTAATTGGGAGGAACAAATATAATCTATGGCCAACTCCTTATTCTAGATAAATGCAAAATTTTCAGAAGCAAAGATATGACTATTGGCAGTACAAGAGTTTTGACCATGGAGCCACAATTTCCCCCCAACTTCTAGCTGTGTGAATGACTGTTAATTATTTCCTAATTCTGTTGGAACTAAAAAAAACACTTTGGAATTATGTCAGTTATGCTATTACTATAAAAAAAAATGTTGAATTAAAGAACTGGGTTTCTCTCATTTAATAAAGAATATTTGCTTATAGTTTTTAGTGTTCTCATTTTTGATTTTGTTGACCTACAACCACACACATAATATACTGAGGCAAGACGCTAAACAATTAGCTTACCCATTGACCCCTGATTAAACAATTAGCTTACCCATTGACCCCCTGATTAAAGATATTATGCTGTGGATATGACCAACATATTGAAATATTCCAGGATGTACGAAAATATTGTACCACATTATTATATTAGTTTAAAATTTTCTGGCTAGATTTCATTTTAACTTCGAAAAACATTTTTATAAAATGGAAATGCTAGATACAATTGATGAGTCAGTGTTTCTAAGATTAATAAATAAATGTAGGTATTAAAGTACTGAAAAATGTACCAAAGGAAGAAAAAAAGTTGCCTAAAATTATGTTGATGTCTTACAAACCAAAATATATATTTCTTACTTCCCTGCAGGTCTTAAAAGATTATGCTGTCGATGCGGTAAAGAATACTTTATGAATGTTAAAGGAAAATATGTGACTCGAGAAGAATGTCATTTTCACTGGGGAAAGTTACGTCGATTACGAGGTATAATAAATAATAAATATGGTCTTATGCATTTAATATCTATTTTATATGTAAGTATTGCTTAGATGAAGCCTTCTTACATCTTGCGTCATAGAGTTGTAGGTCTCCGTCCTAACAGACTCCACTAAATGAACAGGTCAAGTCATGAGTAACAGCACTGTTACCAAATGAGCAGGTCAAGTCATAAGTAATGGCACATCTTGAGTCATAGAGTTGTAGGTCTCCATCCTAACAGACTCCACTAAATGAGCAGGTCAAGTCATAAGTAATGGCACTGTCCATTAAACTGAATGCCAATCAAGACAAGTAGGCTCTCCTAGATTGAAAGCTCTGTCCAACTCAAAAAATCAAAAAACATTCACCTATTTAAATCTTTATATCTCTCAAGTGTGATAATATGTAGACCACATTGAGTTTAAAAAAACGTTAAATAAATGGTTCATTTTTATCTTTCAGTTGTGATATAATGATAATGTACAATATACAGAAAATGAAATATTTTCTAGTCTTTGTTCTTAATCGTTCCTTGTGTACATCAATAGCTTGAATCATTCTAGCCAGCATATGAAGTGTTATCACCATTACAAATGATGCAAATACTGAAACAAAAGAAAGAGCATTGAGTTGATAAAGGAAAAACTGCTTGCTTAGAGCTGAATCATTTTAACATTGCACTACATTTGGAGATATACTTTTCTCATCATCGGGCATCGATAGCAATGCTTCCTTATGAATTCCAATACCGGACCGACAAATGCCAATATCTTCCATTATGGTAAAAAGATACTGTATTCTTTGTGTAAAGTTGGAGAAAATGACTCGTTTAATGATTTCTACCACCTTTTTTATTTTAATGAAAGTAGTTGCAACATTTCAGATTATTATTTCATAAGAATAAAGCAGCGATACTTCTGAAACCATTTCAAAGGAACTAATAATTACTTATATTTATAACTACTGGTCTAGGATGCCAATAATGCTAGCTATATGCTTCATTCATATCAGGTGTTGTGATACTAAGATATGCTTCCTTTTTGCATACCTTGTTTTTCAACACTCTTTGACTACTACTTCAACCACATTGTTTTAAAAGATTTAAGAGCCCTGATGTGTGGCCAGTATAACTACAAGACCAGAAAGTTGATTATCCAACAGTAACTGCTCACTCACTCAAGCATTTCATGATCAAAGATGCAAGCATGAAGCATGAAGCCGCCATCTTGAACTATTTGTAATAAAAGGCAAAATTAATATCACTGTGTGTTTTACCAAAAACAAATCGACAAATTAAACGTTTAATCAAAATAAACATTAATTAAGCTGGAATTATCTGACTAATTGAACACCATGCCATTAAGTAAATATTTATCTCTATTACATACAAGGCTTTAAGGCCACATTTCTTGTGAGATATATTTAATGAATAGATAATATTCCCAGCCAGCTGAGTGGTTAAGGATTTCATTATTTGTGAGAATTCAAGAGAAGGTTAACAAATGCTCTTTTTTCATTGCCATGAAAAAGTCTTGAGGAAATCCAACTTTAATATAGTCCATATCTATTGTCTAGAATTTCTTCTCTATACAGAAGTGCAGACATGCTAACTGCAGTACTTGCAAACCACCCCATGATGTATATCAGAAATTACATTATCTGCTAGATGAAGAATATGAACATCATTCCAAAAAGGTTTGAAAATATCTATTGTCATCCCACAACTGAAGATCACATGCCTTCAAAAAACACTAATAACAGGGTCACAGTAGCCCATTTTCGTCATGCCAACAACATGCCTTATATACACAATAGACAATAACTTGTTGGGAATGTGATACATCTTGTGTGGTATAATCTGGTAGATCAAGCAAAGGTGAGGAAACTGAAAGCTCAGTTTTCCGAAAAAAAATTCACTTTCGCAATGATGATTCAAGAGCTTAGGGATGAATTATTTTTCTCATTTTTCAAGTAACTTGTTGAACAGTAAAAAGTTAATTTATTCCCAGTTTTACCCCATAGTTTACATTCATTGCTTTTAAAATGCAAATGGAACTTATATTTTTAAATACCTTCAATGCATCTAGTGTAATGTTCATCATTTATTGAGAACATTAAAAATAATAGAAAAAAATGGGAGCAGCATACTCTTAATTATTAAAACAAACTGTGTGGAGGAGTGTTGCATAAGTGAAGTGGGAGCGCATTTTGTGTATGGCTGAAGCCGAAAGTAATTGAAGCAAATTTATTGGGTTTTTTATTGTTCTTCTGAAAAATGGCATATTTCTAAAATATACGTTGAAGTACACATTGCATGATACTCTGCCATATATTGGACAAAAATCAAAGCTGAATACTCAGTAAATAAGTAAATCAATTCTGATGAACCTCCAAATAAATAAAATAATATAAATAAATAATGATTTTATATAAACATGTTTTATTTCAAATATAGCTACCCTGAGCATGTTTACTTTGTTGAAAGGAATCAAATCATTGGTCATTTCTTTGCTATTTTGCTTTTACCAGGTAATTAATTATTGGAAATATAAAGTGAAATAAATTTTGTAAAAGCTCATAAAATTATGAAGATTTCCAATGTGAAGTTTTATTTAACCAGGAGGCATGTTTATGCATTAAAGGGTTGAGCAACAAAAAGAACAATAACTGTGACAACCTCCTGGATTCTCATGTAATTATAAAAGGTTTCTATAAGTAATTAAATAAATCCAGGAGGTGCATTCATGCATTCGAGTAATTTATTAATACCTGTTATGTTAATGGTGAAAATTCAAATTAATATTTTCTTGGTAATATCAAATATTTTCCATGCTTTCCCCCATTATCGTCAATAGATATTATTTACTAGAAATTCTTGCATGGTCTATCAACATTAAAACATTTTGGTAGACTGTAAATGAAATGGCTTATGTGCCTGTTTCTAGTAAGAGATTTTACAAATAATGGCATGAGTTGATGTTCTTTGAGTATGTATGATGAGTGTGTGTGCTTGCAGTATACAGATTATCAAGATAATGAAAGTCATCATAATTCTGAAATGTCTCATCTTTAGAGAAAGGTTCATTCAACTTCCAGTTTTCTTGTTGTCAAGCTGACTCAAATGGTCCAACTTGTTCTATATGCAGAGTAAGTATAATGTTGTTCATTTACCAGATTATTGCTGCATGTTCTGTTAAAAATTAATAAGTGCATAGATTAATGTAAATTATATATTTTTAAATATGTAAATAAAGGAAGAATTTATGTTCAGTAATCGCAGCTCAGAGATTTTTTATTTTGTGCATACTATTTCATTTAGTATAGTAAACATGCTGTTAAGTTAACGTAAGTTTAAAAAGGTACATTTGTTGGCTGTTTCTGTGGAGATATAGGGATGTGATGTTTCCATAGCAATGCAGAATTCCATAATTTTTTGTGAATTTATCTGAAAATGTCATTTTTCAAATTTCAAATTCATTCAGTGTTGTATGTGAGTGACATAGATGGTTATATTGAAATGCTGACTAAAACTAAAATGTTTCCTTGAGATATTGATTGGAAGGTTTATGTAGGATTAAGAATTAAATGGTCCTTATATAGGAGTATTTTTTCTCTATATATTCAGCTTTTAAAACAAGTTTGACTGTAAAGGCTGATCTTTACTCAGAAAACATTATATATTCAGCTTTTAAAACAAGTTTGACTGTAAAGGCTGATCTTTACTCAGAAAACATTTCCCAATTGAGCATGTGCAGTTATTTATTTGCAAGCAAGAAAGTTTTCCAGACAAATATTTTGTTTTTTGTTTTTCTTGCGGAAAATCTTTCTGTCTGCAGAAAACTTATCTGAGTTGAGATTGGCCTTAATTATATGTAGGATGAAGTAGACAAAGTTTATGTGATTGTTATTAATTCCAGACATGATTTCCTTCTGAATTGCTTTAGTTGCACGTATCAGACAAGGTTTCCAGATTAGAGAATTATGTATCTACAGAGTTATGTAATAGTGAAGATGCAAAGAACAAAGTATTGGCTCTTGATTGTGAAATGGTATGGTGCTTATTAGTTTCTCTTTGAAGTTGCTTCACCTCTCTTAAATAAATAAATATTGACAAAGTACCAACTTTTGGCAAAAGAACTTATACAGTGGTTTCTGCTATGGTTTTATGTAGAAACCAGGTTTATTTTTATTTTTCTGACAATATATATCTAGAGATCTAAACTGAAATTCAACAAAATTGTGACATGGTTTACTTAACCACAGATAATGAGTATAACCTGGTCAAAAAAATATTTGCATCTTTTATTTCTTTTATTACTTGGAATTGGAAAAAAAATTAAAAAATCAAAAAATATTTTTATACAAAATTTATTTTCTCTCTTTATATAGAAAAACTAAGACTTGGACAACTTGGAAAACATAATCTTTTTGTATAGAAATTATTATATTATGGGTTAATCTGTCTTAACATTATCTACTGACCCATTTTCCTCTGTGAATTAGAGCTGCTCTATCAAGAGACCTTTTAATAACAACCCTAGTATTATATATATTCCAGCAATTCAGTTTTATACACATAATTATTACCATCCTATAATGGGGTGACAGCTTAGTCAAATAATATGGGTGTGAAAGTTTTACTTACCGAGCTGGATTTCTCAATTTACAATTTAGATATCCAAGATAGGACCCTTAGTAAGTGGTGTAAATAGAGCACCACACTGCTCTGGGCTTCCATAAGTTAAGAGAGAGACTGATTTTGAGAGTTTTTGGCTGCCGTTAGGGAGTCAACATTTGCAGCATTCATTTAAGCAAAGTTAGACTGTTGTTGTGGATTTGCTTCACCTATGCCTTCAGTCCTAAACCCAATGCGGCTGCAATTAGTGCAACTATAGGCTAGTATATATTCAATATTGTTTATATTTACGGAAACATTTTGAAACCTTATGACATATGTTTCTAATTCAATTTTCTAGAGAGGTATCTACTTAGCACTCAGCTAAACTAGGGATATATGTTGTGCCATACTTGAAAGAATGGCAAACAAAGGAGCTGTCAGGGTCACCTCCAATTGCAGTCAACAAAAACACTTTGACATTTGAAATATTCTACTATTTTTTATTGTCTTTGGTATGAATCAGGCAAGGAATTGGACCAATGACCTTGTGATTGTCACATTTAGGTTTTAGAGTGTGTTTTTCTGCATTTTTGTTCTCAAAAATTAAAAAC
This sequence comes from Bythotiara depressa, assembly GCA_027564595.1. Taxonomy (NCBI): domain Eukaryota; kingdom Metazoa; phylum Cnidaria; class Hydrozoa; order Anthoathecata; family Bythotiaridae; genus Bythotiara; species Bythotiara depressa. The sequence continues at coordinate 3,400 of JANTOQ010330132.1, read as the reverse complement.
ATCAAAGACATACATGCTCCTTATATATAACTTTTAAGATCTCATTTAATCCTTCACTGCATACAGAAGGCTTGTTTGAGTTACATAAGGCTTGATTTGCATAAGGCTTGATTTACCTAAGGCTTGTTTGATTTTTACAGTATGAACTTTAAAACTTGGATAATTATTCATGTTGCGGTAATGTATTATGTAGCTTTCTTATTATTTATTAGATTTATTTTTGCTCCATGAGGAGGAGAGTTGAGACATGTTTGTAGTTGTTGTTTTTTATTGTTTTTATCTTATTGTATGTTTTATTTTCTGAATATTTAAAATCTATAAATATGTTTCTAATGAACAGTTATTAATTGTGGTGGGCTTTAAAATTGTACAAGATTTGTGTTATCCAATTGACATAAATAAAGTAAAATATATATAAAGTAATAATATATGAAATTGATAATAACAACTAAATATGGCTGCCAATTGTGCCTCAATTATGACTGATATTTTATCTATTGAGACCATAAAAAATTATTACTTAAAATTATTACTTAAAAAATTATTACATGAAAGTTTTTATTTCTCAGAAAAATGATTATATTGCTAAAACATTGTTGTTGTTGAGAATTTACAATCCCTGTTTATGTATTTATTGGTTAATAATTTACTTATTATTTTAACAGTTAAGGTTAATTGATTCTATAGAAATATTCCTAAATAACATGGTCATACACTGCTGTGTAGTTAAGTTGTTTACTTATTACAACTTCAAGTAATGTTGAATCATTAAAATAGTATACATACCTTTTCAGGACCTGTTGATTACATGTATTAATATTTGAACAAAGCATTCTGAATCCTTAAGAGAGTCAAATTGAACATGGTGAGAAAATGTTTTACTGATGTTCTAGAAAACGCTAACCCAGAGATATTTCTTATTTAATTTGGGTGATGTTAATTAATTAAGATTCTAGCATACCTCCTGGTTATATTAAACTTCCCATTGGAAACCTTTATAATTTTATGATGAACCAAGTGGTCTTATCAAATTTTACCAAATTTATTTTACATTATATTTCCATTAATTAACCCCCTGGAAACAAGCAAAATAGCAAAGAAATTACCAATGATTTGACTCCATTCCAGGGACACTATGCATTAGAAGGTTAAGACTAAATTATTTCTATTTTTTAATTTTTTTAATTTTATGAGGAACCAGGGGTTCTTATGTATCTGCTTTTACCAAATTTATTCGAAATTATATTTAACCCCCTGGAAAAAGCAAAATAGCAAAGAAAAGACCAATGATTTCATTCTTTTCTGGGGGACGAGAAAATAGGTTAAGTATATCATGAAAGTATTAGTTTTGTAAATATTTCATAAAAATTCAGATGGTTGTGTTTGTTCACTTTTCACTCATAAATGTTTATTTTGTTCATTTTATTTTCTTGATTTATGTTTTTCTTTATTTTAAAATGTTGTACAACACAAGGATTTGGAATTGACAAGAGTTATTATTGTTGATTTTAACTCTATTTTTGAGTGTTATAATGCAAGGATCGGAATTAACAAGAGTAACCACTGTTGATTTTAACTTTATTTTTAAGTGTTATACAACGCAAGGATTGGAATTAACAAGAGTAACTGCTGTTGATTTTAATTTGAACCAAGTGCTGGATTTATTTGTGAAACCTGACAATCCAATTGTTGATTATAATACAAGGTATTGCTATTCATCATTTTTATTTCTAAATATCAAATTGTTGAAGCATATTACAATGTTTCACAATGATATTTCATAATTCCAGGGGGTCTTATCTGCTTATACCTTGAAACTGATCAAATCATGTTATTTCTTTGTTATTCTGCTTTTTTAAGGGGGTTAATTATTGGAAATGAAAGGTAAAATGAACTCGGCATAAGCAGATAAGACCCCCTGGTTGCACATAAAATCTAATATAAAATGTTTATCATAGGCATGTGGTATGGCGTAATTATTTTGCTAAATTTACACACTTACAAAGTAAAGTACACTTTTACGATAGCATTCAAGAGAGTAGATGTGGTACTCATATAGAAAATAACTGCTTGTTTGGAAAATAATTCATTTAGAAAATATCTACTCATATAGAAAATAACTGCTTTTGGATAGAGAAGACTGAACAAATAAATATTTTTATCAAATAAATATATGTGTAATACATGTGGTATTTAAAAACAGAGTTTATACTATTTACAGTAAAATGCTATAAATTAAGAAATGTTTAAATGAGCAAAAAATAAATTTAATTGGAACGCTATTTTACTCTCTCTTTCTTTAAAATAATCAATACTGCTGTAATATCCTACTTTTTTCCATGATGCTGGTGAAATCATCAAAATGTATAGAACTGAACCTGTGTATATGTTGATACCTCTAATTTGGTGATAAGATCTCTGACTTCCTTATATTCATTGACTTGTCTACCCCAACCAACCAAACACCTCCCCCAAGCACTACACACCACCTCACCCCAATTTAAAGTTTGACGCAATTTAAGGTATGTTGTGTTTTGCTCTTGATTTTTTTAAATGCACACCACTAGAACACAATAAGTAACAAAATGTCTACCAATGAGCTAAGAATGAAACTTAAAATTCTACCAGTGCAAATGTACAGGATGATTCTAAATTACTACCTTCACATCTCTGTGGAAAAGATCCATTTGTTTAATTTTTCTTAGCAATTCACTTTGACGTGTGATGATGCATATTAAATTTAGGGGTGAAAAATATGCCATGTAAGGTAGACTTATACCCCAGCATAATAAATGCAGAAAAAAATTTTTTTTCTAAGCTTTCAGCTCTGAGAGCAACCTTTTACAACCAGGCAATGTGCACACAATACAGCACCACAGGAGCACATTTGCATATTTCATTACATGCATCACTTGTGGCACATGCAAACAATCATATAAATATGACCTATGGTTCTTGCAAAGATGTCATCCTCCGCACTGTGCTGTGTAAAAGAGGTCATCCATCTCACTGTGCTGTGTAAAAGAGGTCATCCTCTGCACTGTACTGTATATAGGATTCACATTTGCAACCTCTGTGCTACAGCTCCACAAAGTATATTATTCTCTTGTGAGTGTTTTTAAATTCAATTTATCTTATAACATGAAGGTTTTCAGTATACAGTCCCCAATAAATTTTTATTTTAGTGGTAAGTTATATTTATTATTTTGTTATTTTATGGACATTTTTGTAATAATACACCGCTCCACAGTATGGACTCATAAAATGAGCACAATGCCATCACAAAAGGAAACATTTCTATGCAAATAATAAGTAAAAAACATTAGTCATATTTTTTTTTGTTATAAAAATATTAAATTGGGTCAGGGGCTTTTTCTAAATTAATTTTTTACGGAAATAT
>JANTOQ010329799.1:0-12559 GCA_027564595.1 Bythotiara depressa | reverse complement strand
AAATATTGGTTGTTAATCATCTTCTTCAAAATGCACAGTTCAGGTATTTCACAATAGCATTTTTATGAATGCTTTTAATACAAATTATGTAATTATGTTTGTGCAATTTTTTCCGTACTCAATGCACAAAATACAGAAAATTATGAAATAAAATGTGCAAAGAAATAGACTCCGGAAATAGACTCCTGGGCAGTTGATGAGAAAATCGAGATGCAGCTCCTTCCATATAATTATTCTTTGCCTAGAACCTCTGTGAAGGAGAGAAGCTGTTTTCTAAGACCAGTTCACACTTGCGAATAGCAATCGTTATGGAATATGGTGCGTTCAAAAATGAATTGTACATTCTGAATAATTCAGTTCGTACGGCATTGTTGTTATTTCGGATTGCGTCTTGTTTATATTATTATAACGGGTTTGTTGTTTGAACAAGTGAGACCATTGTATCTTAACACACCTGAAACTATTGCTATCCTCAAAGTGTAAACATGCTCCTAATTGGCTTTCATGTGTGTATACACTGATTCTTTTCATTCCTGTGTGATTTCTAGCCATGTATTTTATATAACGAAAGACCATTTGTCTAAGAAATTATTTACTTTGTTCCAGTTTTTAAAAACACTTTATGGTCATCCAAGTTTTAATGTAAGAAAAGTTTGTTTGCGGCACATAAAAATGCAACAAAATCACTTTTCACCATAATAAAACTCGAGTAGGTGTCACATAATTTTTTTCTATAAAACTTTTTTTTGATATTTTCATATATTTCATATATATTTTCATGTATTGATTTATTTTTCAATTTAGAATTCCATCTTAACTTTACATATAAATATAGTTTTTAGGCCCATGCGGGTTTAAAATTGTCCCTGGCCCGATTCAGAGTAGTTGCAGTGCAAAAAATGATAAAAACCATGGCCTTTTATGTTTTCTACAAGACCTTCGAAAATACTATAATACACTTTCTCTTGCTCATGTTTGAGGTGGTTTCAAACTTATATTGTCATAAATAATCATTTGCAATCATTCAATTATATTTATAGACTGTATTTTCAACGGTACAACTTTTTTGAAATCTGGCATCCTCAGACGGACTGAGATCGCGTAATATTTTTTTTGGGATTTTTTTCACAGTTGTGACCACTATAAAGCAATATTAAAAGTCAGTGAATTCGACAGCAATCCGATAAGAATAGCAGAAATGGAGGATAAAATCTAAACAGGTTGTGCTCAATTAGCACACATCCAGTAAGAATATGGTTAACGTAAGGGATCTTTGTTCATGGTCTACATTAAGACCGTGTTTCAAATTAAGAAAATGTTGGCAAAGGCACACAAAATAGAAGCAAAGCCTTGTTTTCACGTAAAAAATATTCGTTTGTGACGCAAAATTGTGGTAAATTATTTTTTAATGGAAGAAAATTACATTTGTGAAACATAAATTCATGAAAATACTAATATTTTAAATGTCTCCAGATTGTCGGAAAATGCACTTCCCCTTATTTTATTTCTTTGAGTATAATTTTTTATGAGGACATGTGAAATGTTTACAGCAAAATTGCGGATGGGAACGCCGTAATCTTTTGCATGTTTGATGCATAAATGTTCAAAATATGCATTTTTTGGACCATTGAATTGAAATTTGGATATAGCATTCACTGGTGTATCTTTGTTATTGTTGGTATTTTTTTGCTCTGGAAATTATTGAGGGGGAACGTGGCCCAAGGCACCCGGTTGTTACACCCCTGAGTAAGTACAATTGGAAATAATCAGGCACAAATATCAAAACGAAACAGAACAAACACAGATTATTAAAATAGAAACTCTTAAATTGGACATTAAAAAACGCAGTTGCGCCCCTGATTTGTGACTTGGCCATCTAGTTATAATAAGAAAAATAAAGCATGAAACTGATATAAACTTATATATACATATAAAAACATAACTTGCGCATTTTTACTAAAATATTTTTTATGAACATTGTGTTTTGTATTGCTTTGTTTTCTATTTATTTTTATGACATTTTTGTAGTGAGGGTAAAACTTTAAAAATTTATAATTACAAGGTTTATTAGTAATTTACACAGTAGAAGTTGTTAAAACCATTAACTTCTGATTAGTATCTTCTGTTTTTCTTCTCCTGATCTAGAAACCATTTTGTAAAGGTAAAAGTAAAAAGCTATACCATTGTCTATTCTCGGAATGATATATATATAGCATGATACATATGAGATACATACATTTTGAAAATACAAATGCGACTACGATGGACTACAAATGCCTACGAGTCAGAGGTTATGACTACGAATGTCTACAAGTCAAAACGTTTGATTACGAGGCAGCACTTAGTGCCAATGAGTCAAAATAATAAATGGAAATAATTGTTTTATTAGCAATTTTTTATTTACCTCTACCTACACAGAGGAGAGTCGGTATTTCTGCACTTGTTAAGAATTAATAAAATTTTCAACATCGTAATGGTGTAATATTTTAGAATGTAAGAAATTAATTAATTAGTTATTGTAGCCGGCCCGTATAATATTTTGAAAAGGATGTCACGCATTTAATGTTGAAGAAGTGTGGCATAAACTTCTTCTTGAGTATTTTATTAGTCGATTGTTGCATGTTTTAGTTGAAATAAAGTAACCTTGGCAATGTGGTGAGCACGAGACACATAAAAGCCCAGGTAAAACAATACCTTTCAGATCATAGTTTACTGGTTTTGACATGGATTGTTCACGCAAGTCATTTTCCACATGGTTTTCTACAGTGTGTTTTTGTCTTCAAATATAATAAAAGATAACTTGAGCAGAGTATGAAGGGTTAAAAACCTCTGTTCTTTTTACTACAAAACCTATTAATAATCTCTTCATTCAAATCTGGGTTAAACCATGGCTTAATATGAGAATTCTTCGTTCCTGCGAAGTAAAGTTGCACTAAAACAGCTTTTTAATGTAAGAAATCATAATCTGTGTCATACAAATTGTAGTAAAACAGTTTTATGATTCCTTCATGGCACATAAAATCATGGTAAATCCATGCAATTCATCATTGGAAATATTATTTAAATAAATAAATTGAAATTTTTGCTAAATATTAACCGCTTCCCCTTTATAATTTGCGTCTGGATCAAAGGAGAAGACGACAACCTGTTTATTTATCGGAATATAGATTGTGGAATTCATGTACGTAGTTCTTCTTCAAAAGATATAAAGGCTCAAAACAATTTCTGATGAAAAACTAGCATATGACTTTGTAAAGATTTCTTGTAGCTTTACAGATGGTTAAAACAAAAGATATCCATTTTGTGCTACTAAATGGGATCAACTAGATCCAAATATTACAAATTATCTCCGTATATCGGATTTTAAAAATTCTCTACTAAAATTTGTATGTCCTGATGCTATGCCTGTTTTTGGTGTTCACAATCCACATGGTCTTAAATTGCTTAACTAGATTCTGACTTGGTCTCATCTGCGAGGACAAATTCCGTCATAATTTCAATGATACTATAGACCCATTCTATTTAGGTGGAACAAGTGCACTTGAAATGAATGAACATTTTCTTTTACACTGCCCTATCTATGCTCTTCAGCGTACCTCACTCTTTGATAGTCTTTGTGCCAACAATATTTTTACCATTCAATCAAATACCTCCTCAATCATTCTTTCTAACGTAATTAATTTTATACTACAAACTAGACGTTTTGATCCACCGTTCATGTAAACGAAAAATTAATAATTGCATTAAATCAAACTTGTCCTTTTATCTAATGTAAAGGAAGATTTTCCTGGCGATATCACGTATATGCCTTGCAGGGACAGTTTTCTCCTTTTAGTCTGGGATTGTTTTCTGTTATTTGTACGCTATGACCATGTTTCTCTCTTTTTGTTTCTTTGTTTTTAATTTTAAAGTGTGTTAATGTTGATGTGTTAATGTTGTAAATTAGTATTTTTGAATAGAAAAAAAAGAAGATTTGACAAAGTTTCATTACAATGGTTTAATCTTTAGTTGCACTATTTATATTTAGACAATTACGTAAGCCATTTATAATTCACTTACCGGAATATCTAATTTTCTTAGAACTGTATCTAGAGCTTGCTTAATAAAAACTTACGTTGGTTTCTTGGCAAAAATTACATTAAAACTGTATTACATTTTAACAAAATCACTTTCTTTTTTTAATAAAGTGAAAATATGCTTCTATTATAATCATTTCAAAAAAGCAATCCATTTTGTCTAAATTCGTTTAAAAAGTAAACAATCAATGAATATGATTCCTTAGAGACCTTCCCCTCTAATCAGTCCTTGCTACCTGCTAGAATTACCAAGCATTCTTAGTTATGAACCTACTGAGCATTAATGTAGAAGCAATGGTAATTGATGAAACTGCTGTTTCACAAAGTATATTGTTGTCTGATGATGCTATCAATAAAATTGAAAACCTAAATTAATACAGCACCACAGAAGTGGGATAAACAGTTACTTGTTACAGAACGTTAGAAAGATCTACAAGACATCTGTCATTAAGCAGTTACATGATGATGCGATTTCAGAGAATATTGATGAATTGGTCACCAAGGAAATTAAAGTAAAGGATACAATTTATGCTATTGATACTAGCACACTCTGACAAGCTTATTGTTGTAGCAGATGATTGTGCCAATTTCAAGACAATGTCTAAGGCAAATTATCACATTGAACACTACTACATATAAAATCTTTCTCACTTGGGATTATGAACAGATGGAAAAGCTACCTTTTGAAAACATGCAGAATAGGTTTTGGTTCATGAGGTTAAGTTTCCGTTTTAGTGGCATATACATATCTACGCATGCATCAAAAACTACTCTGCACTTGTGTCACATACTGTGTACTTTGAACAAACACGTTAATGGATTATGTTGATTTTCAAGTGTCTCTACATTCTTCAATGTTTACAAGCTTCTGGCGTAGCCTGTATTGTCAGATATTTCATTTGTTTTATTTATGATAAAGAAAAAAGCCGGTTAAAAAAAAGCATTATAATTCTGAGTCTTATCAAACAAACTGTAGAAAAAAGACAGGCCTCAATACACAAAATAATACCGGTAATGTTAAGCTTTGCTGAATTATTTACACTTTCTTATTTGCCATATTGTAACAAAGTACCGTTTAAAGAAAACTGCAGTAGTTGTTCTGCCCTGCCTCTTTTGCCATCATGTAACAGCTGCACAATTGTCTACTAAATCACCCATGTTGCGGGCACAGTTTGATCGCCACAGATGAACTAGATTGCCATATATGTTAAAATTACGTGTAAATGGAGCAAGTTTTTAAAATAATATTTTACTTTGGAAATGATTTGAATTTTGTTTATATTCCGGTAATGTAATTAGAATACTATTGGAATTTTTCTCAAAAGTTTTAGCCAGTGAAATATGTTTAAGAAACGTTGCATCTTGTGGAATTTTCTCCTTATGCTTAATTTGCTATATGTATGTGACATGTTACATACATAACTGCAAAACTCATGAAATCCTTATTCACATTCAGCCTATGTCGTTTCTACTCAAAATGTAACGGAAGCTTAATTCCCACTTGCTACTTTTATAGCGATTGTCCCACTTTTCTTTGTTCTTTGCATAACATCAATCGTGCAACTTGAAAGATAGACTTTTTTGACCGATTTTCTCTGCTTAGCCAACGATAAGCGAGAAAACAACATCGCACGACAAATTAACAAATTACTGTTGTTGTTAATAGAGATTTGGCCATTGGCATATTTCTCAAGGACACATGAATTGAAATACATGGCAAGGAAAAGGCCAACCAAACTAATACTCCGGGGATATGAAACTTGAAACCACCATTATCTTTCCTCCACCATGGACTACTTACTGTAAATTCAAAATTGTTTTTATATTTTCCTTTTAAGCTAATCATATAAAGACGTCACAATAGTCAGGTAGCTTTCTATTTCCTATTTCCTCCTCAATCAAGTTTTATAAAGGTGACTATGTAGGTGCAGTGTACAGTGATTGTGAGTTCGATCCACGTCAGTTACTTTTTGAAGAAGGTACAATAGATGTGACGGTCGATACTTATGACCAACCACCACCCACTGTTGAAGTCGAAAGCGAAGCGTTAATATTCGAGGACATAATAGATAGAGCCCTGTTACAAGCCGACGCTGACATCTCTTCAAGGTGGCAAATACAGCCAAAGCATTTTGACAACAGCAGTAACACGGATGATCCACATTAACTCTATAAGGTTTTTAAGTTGGCCGTTTACGCATACAAAACCTTAAATATAGATGTTGAAGATTTAGAAAGATTTAGAGCGCGCTACAGGAACGAATGGAGAGGCACATATAGCGTTTATGATGCCTGGCTTCTACAAAATGAGTTGAGGCGTGATGCTTTTTCCTACGACCTCTTTCTATGTAAATATTCGGACTGGCCTCGTATCAAAGCAATAATACAAAGATAATCTCCATCTGAAAGGGAAACAGACAGAACGGAAATGTCACCAGTAACACAAAATTATCCTAATATCAGTGAAAATGAATTGGAGGGAGAAACAAACTTATGCTCTCCATCATCAACGACGACATATGAAACATACACGAATTCATAACAAAGTGAATACTCACCAGATTCAACAACTGGTTCTGAAAGCATGTTGCATGGCTATGAAGTTCAACGTGAACATGACCTTGTTATAGATGAACTTATATCTACTGACACACACTTTCCTTCGCCACTAAGGCCAACAAGAGAAGAGTTTGAAACCAAACCAGGAATTAAACCGTTTTTGCCAAAATTAGAGCCACCATCTTCACCAATTCTAATTGTAGATATCGATGATGGGATTGAAGAGGGTCACAGCCGCAAAAGATTTAAACCAACCATGCTAATAGACGATATTATAACACTTAGCTCCTGAGGATTTGTAAATCCAAAAATATATTTGAAAAATAACAAACAACGAACTGTTCATTCCTGATTCTTTTTAGCATGTATGAAAACAGCATAAACGCGAATTAACATATGTTAATCCCTGTTAATCCCCGTTAATCCCCGTTAATCCCCGTTTTTATACATGCATCTAAGAAATAAGTTTTTCAAACCAAAATTTTATTTTCTATACATGTATTAACAGGTTTTAAGGCGGATTAACAAGGATTAACAGGTATTAAGCTAAAAAGGGTTTCTCATACCAGAATTTTACTTTCTACATACATATATTAACAGGTATTAACGCGTATTGACAAGGATTAACAGGTATTAAGCTAAAAAGGGTATCTTAAATAAGCGGACAATATACCTTGTTACTTTTTTTTTGCTAAATACAAAATTTTATTTCTTCTAGACATGTATTAAAGCGTATTAACGGGGATTAACAGGGATTAACAGATATTAAGCCAAAATCTATCTTATAAATGTCAACTACGGGGCTTAATACTTGTTAATACCTGTTAATCCCCGTTAATCCCCGTTAATACATGCATCTAAGAAATAAGTTTCTCATACCAAAATGTTACTTTTTACATACATGTATTAACAGGTACTAACGCGTATTAACAAGGATTAACAGGTATTAAGCTAAGATGGGTATCTTAAACAAGCGGAAAATATACCTTGTTACTTTTGTTTTGCTAAATACAAAATTTTATTTCTTCTAAACATGTATTAAGGCGTATTAACGGAGATTAACAGGGATTAACAGGTATTAAGTCAAAATCTAGCTTACAAAACAGTCGTTTAGTTAATGTACTTGAGCGTATTTTATTTTGCACCAGGTTTTATATCAGTTTGTTATAAACGAAAATAAACTCTTTTTTCAACAATAATTTGAAAAACGTTTCACTGTTTGCCTTAATACACGATGCTGGTACTTTAAATCATTTGCGTTGTTCGCGTAGTTTCTTTCTGTTCACAACATTAACAGTAAGAGGAAACTTTAATGCAATTCGTATAATATACGTGGTAATCTTGCGTTTTTTTCACCGTCAAGATCTTTCTCACAATTTTCCCACCTAGCAGAATAACGTTTATTTCCTTCAGAGTTTTTCTGTATAACTTCTACTGTGCTGATAATCATGTTGACGGCAATACGGAAATGTTAAACCGAAAAGTAATCCCTGTATATATGTGCAAAGCTACTATTTCCTAGAAAATAATTAAATTTAATTATTCCCAGACTACTGGGCTTGTCTGGGCAGGAACTCATATCCTGACAGGCGTTGTTAAACAAAAGCTTTGGTTTTTGCTCTGATTGCCAGTGAACTAGCTTTTCTTGAGCTGTGAAATTTGTACAGTGGTTCATTTAGTATGCTCGTCCATTTGGAACCGTATTTCTTTATTCCCTCGCAGATAAAGTTGTCTTTGTCTTGGCTAAAAGAAACTTTAGGTTTTCTGTTGCTTTTTCCGTATATAATCGACTGTGTCCTTGCACTTTTCCTCCTCTTCAACGGTACTTGCTGGACAAATGTCAATAGCAGAGTCTACATTATCGACATCGATGCTTTGTTGTAATAGTTTTCCCATACATATTCTAGCACTTGCGGCAACATTGCGGGAGTTTAATTTTTGATAATGTAGCTTTGCAACTGTAGATGTGTGTTTCTGATCTCTACTCAAAATTGTTTGATCTGTTACATCTAATTTTTCCATGCTTTCAGTCTCAAAAATTTGCCTGTACCTTGTAGGACTTATATATTGTCCAATAGCTTGATACACAACGCGCCCAAAAACGTCGCAGATGCGGGTAAGTTGATTGACACTACGGCACACTAATAAATAATCTGACAACGGATTAAGACGTACTCTAATGTTATCAACATACTTTGTTATATGTTTTAAAGCAGTAGTGTTAAAAGTTAGTGAATCGAAACCATATACCTGAGAGGTTTTAAATGTCGTTTGGTCTGTGTATCTATCACTTTTAATACTTTTAATCATGGTTACTGTAAGATCTTGATATGTCATACGTCTTGTCACCTTTACCATTAGAAATAATACAGCCACTATAAATGAGGTACAAAACGATAGGTCGTGCGAGGGAACACTGACTGCGTTTTCAACAGCGTTTAATAAGATCTGTTGAAATGTACTTTCACGATAAGCAATAACCTTTTGCGAATCTTGTAGCGTCGCCCACCAGTTTATACTATTAAGGTAATCTACACTTAGCACAACGTTCCATTCTAATTTCATTTTCTTTCTGAGAAACTTCTTTACTCTTTGTAGATAAATCTCCGATGCAATAAATATAGAAATATTCTTAACACACATACCTGAAGTACGACGATAATGAAGCATATGAGTGATAGCATTCATGTATCCAATAATACCAGAATATCCAATTTTCCATTCACTCTTCAAGTAATTTACAAACTCCTACAAAAGGGTTACAGAACCCAAGCAGTAATCTATGACAGACAGTGGAATATCCCAGTTAGAATTAACGTCGTTGCAACAAAATTTAGCTTATTTTAATACTTTACACATAACTTGGTCGGCTTGAATAATTTCTTTACCACTTCCACCGGGGCTTATTAACCGTGTTTTAAATGCTACTGCTAGTTTACACGTCTTTAAAAACATTGGCATTGTTTGTGTACAAGTTCTCTTACGTCTCTGCAACATGTTAGATCTTGTGAAAGATGCTGGAAACGCTGAAGCTGCGTCGGGCTTTGAATCAAAATAGTAAAACCATCCATGTCGGTTATATACATGTTTTCGACAACCTCTTTGACTATAATATGGCAGACTATCACAACTCTCAACAGCACATACATAAGTTCCATCACTTTCTGACTCCAGCTTTAGCCGCTTTGGTTTCTTCGACGCATCTACTGCTAACTTCCATGCCTCCTTGCTCAAGAGACGCTTTGCCATCAACGCTGCCACAGAAATGAATTTATTTTTCGCCCTTCACGCTATATAATAGGTTCGCGTTCCACACGGGAAAACAAATTGTAAACATATTACAAATAAACGGAATTTATTTAACAGGAACCAATACAAGCCAGTCAAGTTACTGTTATTATACAAAATCGGTATTCTAAAATAAACTTTAGTAAAACGGAACGCTTTAATCAGTCAGATAAGAACAAAGACGAAACAAATGTGTTACTTAAATTATTCTGTGTATATAACAACAACCTCAAAAAATATTTTTTTTAGAAAGGGAACCACTAAAAGGACTTATATGGACATGGTTTTTACTTTGCATTACTTTTAAAAAAGAACAGAGTGTTCTTTAATTAACTATTACTAGAGAACAATAAGTTCTGAAGTGTAATCTTTATTTTTAAAAAGCTCATAGGAACTAGTGGAGCCTCATTAAGTGTTCCTTTCAATTGTAATGGCCCCAAGAGTGACAACTTCAGTGAAAAATACAGTTCCCTTGGTATGCAAATGTATAGGAACATAAACATCTAAACGGTATATAATCTTAAAAGAAATTTGTGTTCCTGTTCGTCGGTTATTATAATCAGTAATTAGGTTAGTTTGAGGAACAAGATGGATAATCGTTATCGTCCGCAGAATGGTTTGCGAAGTAATGTTTTAAAAGAAGCGTTAAAGGTCTACATTGTACCGCCTTTCATTAAAAAATATAATGTAGTTGCCTTGCGATCGTTATGGGGTATAGACCGTTTGTCAGTTGATTATGCCATTTGGAAGAAACGACGCGAGCTTGAAATAAAGATTCTAGCAAATGATGTTGTTGCAATAATATCTTGCATCACTGCTCTACAGGAGCGCCCAAGAAAACGGAAAGCATTAACACAACGAGACTAAGATGAAAACGATGAAGAAGAGGAATCGGAAAGTGAGCAAGAATTTGTCCAATTGCCAGGAGTAGCGTTTTGGATAGTTGACATGTCAGATACCAGTAGCGAAAATATAGAAAGAGAAATGTCTAAGATAATCCAATCAAATGGGTTAGATATCCAGCACTGCCGTGTAATTCGGGAAAGAGGTATATATCTATTTCATTCATGTACATTCCCAATATACTATCAGTATTTTCGCAATTGAGTTATCATCTAAATGTATATTAATCAGTTAGCAGTCCAAAACCATAAGTTACAGTATTTTCATACGACTTGTTCAAATGGAAAATAAATTTGTTTGGTAACATTAAATACAATAAGCATAACTTTTTTTATTACCTGTAGATACTTTTAAGACTTATTACCTAAATATGGCTTCTTATTACTCCTTATTGCGCCTTATTACTGCTTGTTACTCCTTATTACCTAAGTTCTAGGAAAAAGTATAAATCCCAAATTTAAATGTAGTTAAGAGACCCTTTTTTTACTAGATCTAGATCCTTTTTGGACTTATAACCTAAAATGGCTTCATATAACTCCTTATTACGCCTTATTACTCCTTATTACTCCTTATTACCCAAGTTCTAGGAAAAAGAAAAAATTCCAACTTTAAATGTAGTTACCAGATCATTTTTTTAGTAGAGCTAGACCCTTTTTGGACTTATAACCTAGAATGGCTTCTTATTACGCCTTATTACGCCTTATTACTCCTTATTACTCCTTATTACCTAAGTTCTAAGAAAAAGCAAAAATCCCAACTTTAAATATAGTTACCAGACCTTTTTTAGTAGATCTAGATCCTTTTTGGACTTATAACCTAAATATGGCTTCTAATTACTCTTTATTACGCCTTATTACTCCTTATTACTCCTTATTACTCCTTAATACCCAAGTTCTAGGAAGATGTATAAATCCCAACTTTAAATGTAGTTACCCTTTTTTAGTAGATCTAGATCCTTTTTGGACTTATAACCTAAAATGGCTTCTTATTACTCCTTATTACGCATTATTACGCCTTATTACTACTTATTGCCCAAGATCTAGGAAAAAGGAAAAATCCCAACTTTAAATGTAGTTACCAGAACCTTTTTTAGTAGATCTAGATCCTTTTTGGACTTATAACCTAAAATTGCTTCTTATTACTCCTTATTACGCCTTATTACTCCTTATTACTCCTTATTACCCAATTTCTAGGAAAAAGTAAAAATCCCAACTTTAAATGTAGTTACTAGATCATTTTTGTAGTAGATCTAGACCCTTTTTGGACTTATAACCTAAAATGGCTTCTTATTACGCATTATATCGCCTTATTACTACTTATTGCCCAAGATCTAGGAAAAAGTAAAAATCCCAACTTTAAATGTAGTTACCAGAACCTTTTTTAGTAGATCTAGATCCTTTTTGGACTTATAACCTAAAATTGCTTCTTATTACTCCTTATTACGCCTTATTACTCCTTATTATCCAAGTTCTAGGAAAAAGTAACAATCCCAACTTTAAATGTAGTTACTAGATCATTTTTGTAGTAGATCTAGACCCTTTTTGGACTTATAACCTAAAATGGCTTCTTATTACGCATTATATCGCCTTATTACTACTTATTGCCCAAGATCTAGGAAAAAGTAAAAATCCCAACTTTAAATGTAGTTACCAGAACCTTTTTTAGTAGATCTAGATCCTTTTTGGACTTATAACCTAAAATTGCTTCTTATTACTCCTTATTACGCCTTATTA
>JANTOQ010329798.1:0-22153 GCA_027564595.1 Bythotiara depressa | reverse complement strand
TCATCATCATCATCATCATCATCATCATCATCATCATCATCATCATCATCATCATCATCATCATCATCATCATCTCCCAAATTTTACCGACAAAAATAAACGCCAAATAATGCGGTACGGCATTCAAGCGACAATCAATATAATCAATAACGATTACCATGGAGATAACAAATAAGGCATTGTAATCAAAATGTAGCTATCGTTCACGCCCCCAATGAAGTGACCTGATTCGCATAGGGTTTTCTTAGAAAAGTTTACAGTTACCGTTAAAGTGGAAACTTGGTAAGATAAGACAGTAAGGTCTTGTCATCAAAACGTAATTATCAGATTCCTCTTTGGTGATGTTTGACGTTCACTCTCCTGCATGGAGCACTTTTCAGAAATGCACCTTACAGTTACCTTGAAACCTAGAAATTTGATAAGATAAGACTTTAAGGCACAGTAATCAAAATATAATTACCAGCCACATCCTTTGATGACGTGACGATATTCACTCTCTGCCACAGATGATTTTTTCAGAAATGTGTCTTACAGTTATCATTAAGCCAGGAAACCTGGCAATATAAGGACGTTCCCACTTCTCGTAGAGGATTTTTCAGCCATAAATTAAATTACTTCTTGATTAATCAATAATTAGTGACCTGCTGATTAGATTCATTTTCTCCAGGGGGTTTAGATATTGAAAATAAAATAACAGATTTTACCAAGTTCATTTCCCATTTTATTTCCAATAATAAACCCCCTGGAGAAAATGAAAAATCCCAAAGAAATAAGTGGTAATGTGTTTCAGTTGCGGGGATACTAGACACGAAAGTGTTGCGCATTTTAACTGGTTCTGATGAGAATATTCTCTTTACCTACGGGTATTTTTATAATCGCATATCCACCGTCAGAAACAAATTCAGTGGAAGTAATTTTTAGATTGTTATTTTTATTAATAATCATGAAATTTCTTGAATTCACAACATTTAATGATTATAATAAAATATTTTTTTCGTGAGGATTGTTGGTAATTTTTAGATTGCTATTTTTAATTAGCAATGTTTGGCCTGCGCAAAAATGTTTGTTCGCGTTATGTAGAAGAATAGTAACGTTCATTAGAACTATCTAACTTCGTATTCAAAATACATGTTATGTCATCATTAACCACAGTAAAATTATTGCGCATTTTAGCTACTAATATTGGAGGCGATCCAAAGACCATTCACATTTATAGCTTCCGAGTGGGAACATCATGGTCAAACAACGTCCTGACAACTTTGGATAAACGTTATAGACGTTCTTGTAACGTTGTTGCAACTTCGTGTGACCATGGTGTTCCCACTGGGATAGACTTTAATCGTTTAATACAAGTGCATACACCCTGGTTATATTGATCTTGCCTATTGGAAACCTTTATAATATTATGAGGAACCAGGGGGTCTTATCAGCACTTACCAAATTCATTTTACATTATATTTACAATACATAACCTCCTGGAAACAGGAAAATTACCAGGAAATGACCAATTTTTTTTTCTTTCCGGGGACACTATGAATTAAAGTGTGAAAACGTTAATTCTGTATATTTCTTGAGGATGACATTTCTTATGATTTCATTGGAGAAAACTCTCAATTTTAATTTTATGCCATTCCCTAAAAACAGGAAATGTTATATCGTGCACATATAAATGATGCGTTATATATTTGGTAATTAGTCAGTCGTGTATAATAATACGATTTAATTGTAAATTTATTGATTTATTGATTGCGTTGATGATTTAATTTCGCATGCGTAATATGTCTCGTTGTACCAAATATTTTTACCTCAGAATCTTAATCTACAGACCATGTCTTAACTGGAGTTAATTTGACCTAATTAAGGGGACTAACTCCTTCAAATATTGAAACGGGAAAGATAGCGAGAAAGTTATAAAACATATCAACCTCCTTGGTTTCATGTTATAAATTTTTTACCATTTCAGCGTTACGCTTGTCAACAGTTAGAAATTCATAAATTCGAGAAAAACACGTTTAAACTTTGGAAAACTGATACTAGTGCAATGTTTTACGTATAAATTATCTTATTGTGCAGTTTTACCCATTCGTTTTAATCCCAATTCATTGTTTTTTTACCTGAAAGACACTGCCGTATGCTAGCACCTACTTTGTATGTTTTTCGCTCACTATTCATTGTAACTTCGTAGGCTTCTCTATTTTTAGACGTCTTAACGTCTTATTTTGTCTCAATCTGCGGCAAGCGAGGTACCCTCTAACGAAGCCGCAATGTGAGCACGGCTAGTTCAGTAACAAAGTACCAAATTTACACAAGACTTAACCCTTAATCGCCCTCTCCCTCCCCCTCCCCCTCCCCCCTTAAGATCTCGGAAACCATGGTTTTAAAGTGGTTCGTCTACTTTAAGAGATTTTTGTTTGAAAAAGCATTATCGTGTTTTCCGATGCGTTTCCTATATTCTCCTTTGAAATCTAAAATGCCTCATGTCGTAAATAAATTATTAAAAAATAAGTAAATAATCTATACGTTCTGACTGAAGTAAGTTTCAGTTTCATGGTGCTTTTTCAGGGAGTTATAAAATTTCCGTTTCTCTGTTATTGTTATTATACAAGCAATATGTGTGGAGTATGTGAAATAATCCACTAAAAGTCCTATTTTTTATTTTTCTATTTTTCTAATCTTTCAGCTCAGAGAGCTTTACAACCACGCACGATGTACAACACTGCACCACAGGAGCACATTCGCATATAGCATTAGAAACATCACTTGTGGCGCACACAAACATATAAACATATATGACTTATGGTTCTAGCGAAGAGGTCATCTTTCGCACTGTGGCGTAAATGGGAGTCGAACCCTTCACCAATGCGCAACAGTTAGTAGAACACACTTCTTTCCCTTGTTACATCATCAGTACATAAGCATGATGATTTTTCAATAAACAACAAACCCAATGAGGTAGTTGTTTCCATAAATCTAACACAATTGCAACAGAATCGGGAACACTACCTCGTCAGAAGATGCCGGAATCCGTTCGCCAAACCAAACACTCACAATACTACTACTATATTAAACAAATTCGGTGTTTTCTTTTTTAATATTGACTTACCTAATGTTCGACGGTTACAATGATGATAATCCACGACAATATGATCCGTCAATGTCGAACATGCGAAGTGATAAAAAAAGTGTCAAAAAGAAACAATAAGATAGAGGAACCAACACCGATTTCGACTGACGTGGAACCCAAGTATCATCCGGACACCGCAATGACGGATTTTCTACCGGGATAATAAATACTTTAGGACTCCTGCGAGGTATTGAACAGCAGAATCCTCCGACGCAGAAAAAAACAAACACAACTAAGTCAAAGTCTAAAACCGGATGCTATTTACTATCATGCATTTTAAAAGCTAGCACACACTCCAGAAAATAAAAAGTACTGTATTTTGTAAAGGGATTTTTCGCCTTACAATCTTACTCGGAGTATTAGTTATGCACACAAGACTCTATCCTCACACACATCACCGATATGACGACATGAGAAGTATGCAAAGAGCTGATATAACAACCGGCGACACACGAAGACAGAAACATTGACCTTTTGGTGTTCAGAGTTCGTGGGATGTTAACGGTACTGAGTACTCCACTGACTCTACTATCCTCAGTGAACAAGACACTCGACCGAGTACAAACACGAGTACGCCATATAAAGCAAAGAAAACAGAGCCTACGTGAGAGATATATTATTTCTCATTTTTGGTGTTTGTTAATTATATTTACAAAATCTGGCGCCGAAATGTAATATCGATTTCATAAGAACCATACTAATTAAAAAAATTATGTTGTTTATCACATGTCTTAATTAGGAGTACCGCACGCATTCTGTTTTCGTAAACAGTCTCTTTTGAGATATGCTAATAAACTCTTTTGGATTTAATTACCTCACTATTGATCAAATGGAGGTAATTAGACAGATTAATTAATCGAAATTGGGGACTAATGGCTGCCAAGGTAATGTATTAAATACGTATTCTCTAAATGTTGTGTTAGAAATAGGATTGTCGTAAAATCTAAGAGAATATTCGAAGCCTTTCTTAATTAAATATAAATCATTCACATAAAGAAATTATTTTGGCTTCTCGAAAGTAGTGTTCTAATAATACGATAGGACATAAGTTAGAAAGTAATTTACAAAAAATATTTAAGACTTCCTGAAAATGTAGGTCCCTTTCATGTTCCCTCCCTATTCGCTAAAGCTTCCATAAAATCATTATGGAGTAGGTGTTGACGGGAAACACACTAGAATCACACTTACCAATGTGTTTTCATGAAAAACAACGTGGCGTGTTCTTAATTCATTGAAGTTTCCATTTCAAAACATCTCTAAATCCAATTTCGTCCCTCTCCGAGTAGTAACACGAGACCTACTTTTAGTGCCAAAATGGTGGAATTCTATTTCAAACTGGTAGCCAGAGACATAACTATGTCAGAAACTGAATCTTGGCATTATCCTAAGCTAGGTAGGGGGCTATAAGCTATAATCCAACAGCATTTTATTAGGTAAAATAAAATATTTATTATTACAGAACGTCGTAGTAGGGAACACTTTATTGGTTTATTTGGTGAAAAATAGCATAGATCTCTTATAATATAATAATATCAGGTTAATTGCTTGTCATAATTTTGTTTTGTTATATTTACGACCAAGCACTGTAACACAAAACAACATGGTTAACCAGCAGTAATTTGACAGCAGTCTGAAAATAATGTTTGATAGGCCCGTCAGAAATATTTTTTAAACAAACAAGAAACTAAGGAATTTTCTTTTAAGTAAAAATCGCCAACGGTTAACCAAGGTTTTTTCAAAGCAAAGAAACTGAGTCAAGAAAAGTCTTATTTCTGACAAAAACGAGAGTTAACCGTTGGCATTTTTCTTAAAATGACTACAAGTTATATTTAACACTTTATATGAATAGTATAAATGAGGGTGATCACATAACTGAATGTTTTGGAATACCATCATGCTTAGCAAGGAATCTGTTACCATTTAACCAATGGTTAACCGTTGCGTATCTGACAAAAACAATGGTTAACCGTTGGTATTTTTCTTAAGATAACTACCAGTTATATTTTCCACTTTACATGGATAGTATTAATCAGGGTGACCACATAACTCTATGTTTTGGGATACAAACATGCAAGGGATCTGTTACCGCTTAACCGTTGCGTATGGCCTGGTTAACAATTATATATATACAGAGAGAAATATTACGGTTTGCTGAAAGTTAAATAGCACATGTGTATATACATAAACATGTTGATTTATGTTGAATAACACAGAAGAGTGTCATTCAGTAAATTCGCCTCTACTTCTTGTCTCAATTAGCCAGGCCATTGTTAAAAATCATATGTATGATGACCGTTGTTACAATCTTAACAACAACATATATACAGTAAAGAAAACAACTGTGTAGGAGAAAAATATCCTACAGGACCGTGTTATTCAGTAGATTTTCCTCTAATACTTGCCTCATTTACCCAAATTATTGCTACAAGTCATAGAATGTATGATGACCAGTTTTACTGGAATAAATACAACATATATGTAAGTACAAAGCAGTAGTAAGTTATAAGTACAACAATAAATCTCCATTTATAATTTTTTAAATTTCAGACAACCCTGTACATAAGGCCTCTCAGAATTAATCATTCGTTCATTGTTAAATTAAAACAGTTGAGCCAGAATGCGGGATGCGCAATTATTTAATTATTTTGTTCAAAATTATTTTTGTGATACCAACTGAATAAAGCTATCACAAGTGACAGTTATTATGATTTTATGACTGTTGCTGACAGACTTTAACTAGATTTTTAAAGAAAATGTGTGTGATAAGTAGTAAACAAACATTTTCTAATCCATCTTTCTCTTAGCGTGTTCCCAGGGATATCAATATAGATACCACTGATAGATAAAAATTCACGCATCTTATTCCTGTGACACAAAAAAAAATTATTCTTCTAAGAATTTATGTCTTTTGTTATGTATGTCTTTTGTTTCTTTCTCCAGGTGACTGATTTTTCCTTCCCTCAAATTAAAAGATGTACAAGACTGGTTTCAACACACTTAGCAGTAGTTAAGAAAAAACATTTTACTGTTTGAATAAACATTATTAATTGCTTCCACAAACTGTTCTGCTATATCTTCCTAGAAGACTTGTTTTATAAGTTGTCATAATGTATGTTAAAAACGTTTAATAAAATGAACACAGAAAGGTGGTTATAACAATGCTTGTCTCTACAGAATAAATATTCTTTTTAATCAAAGTTGGGCTACTACTAGGCTAGTTCAGTTCTCACTTTCTCATAATCCAATAAAAATAAACAAATAATTTATTAAGTTAATATTATAAGAAAACTTCTTAATTTAACTAAAATATTATATACAGATGTAAATGTAAATGTTCAAAAAACAGAAATGTGCTTGTAATAGTTATAAACGAATAGAAACCAGTTCTAAAGATTATGAAACTGACCTGTTGCACACAGTATGTTTGATTTACCTGTCAGGGGAATCCCAGATGTCCTGAAAATAAACATCACAAATTCAGGGGGTAAAAAAAGAAAACAATATTTTAATTTAAATATGCTTGATCCTAGTGTATACAACATACTAAGCTCCTGCATAATTTAGGACTTGTATGAGTAGGGAAGTGTTGAGTTTTAAATGATTACAAGAATAACGTGGAATTATTATAAGGGAGAGGAACATGCTCAGCAGCATGATAAAAAAAAGTTGCTTTATTTCCCTGGCTTTTCCGTTATAATTCACTTCTGGTTCACATGAAAAACCTCTTTATTTCTAAGAATAAACTTTACAAACATTTCAGACAGAGACGGGCGAGATTTTGTAAGATGAATCAAAATTTATATACTGTTGTATTTGTTTTCTTTATTCTACTAGACACTTATTGTCTAGACACTGCACGTTGTCTTTCAAGATCGATTACCCTTTATTCTATTCAAATAACTATAGCATGAAATACATAACATATATAACATACATAACTTCCACTCTTATAATGCACAAATGACTGAAAATGTACAAAACCTGGGAATTTACTATAAAGAAAAGTCGATTATAAAGGCAGTGGTCGTGCCTGCAACAACTTCTTACAAAAAGTTTAAAACAAAAACTCTCCATTATAGAGGTTTGTATAAAACTTCATTCATTTGTGATGTTTAAAATTAGTTTTTACAGTTTTTTATGAATAGTGCGAGCCACATACCAAATTAATCTTCTTTTTATTTGATTCAATCTATGATTAGCCATGTATTGGACAATTACATAATAATCAATGTGATGGAGTCGTAATAAAAAATAGCACCTGACTTAATTGTAGCAGGTCATAAATGTTGCTTCTTCTATGCAACATTGAAATAATAAACGTTGTTCCGTTTTATGTTTTTTGAAATCTAAGTGAATAGTTTTTTACGTTGCACACAATTAAAGGATATTTAGCTAAAAGTGATGTTGTTTGTGAATTATAAAACAAATTGTGTTTTACAAACAAAATAATTAAATAAAATGCGGTAGTATTTAAAGTTTTAAACATGATGCGTGCACTTAACGAATTCTTAATTATGAGAGGCCTAATATGTTGGGAATTAAGATAAATTGCAAAAATATGTTGGGAATTGTGATTAATTGCACTTATTTATCGCGCCTTTCCCCCATTTCAATGTTGCTTCCTCAAAAAAAAAAGACTCATCACAAGCACTTGAGTAAATAACATTGATGTAGAGGAGGAGGAGGAGCAAAAAGCCACACTAAGCAACAAATTGTGAACTTTTCCCTACATTTTTGTCCAACGTTGTAGTTAAAGTTATTAGATCTGAGAGAGAAGCCTTTATAGGCATTAAATATTTCAAACATTTTTGACAGGTGTTTAAGGTGGTACATATCACTTAAAATGAATTTCTTGACATATACACTTTTATGGAAATGTTTGTATCCAATTGTTACATACGATTAGATAAAACGTGAAAATGGCGAGAAAGTGATAAAAATTTATTATGTACATAATTAATTAGGCGCAATTCTCCCAAAACAATGGATTATTATTTCTAGACTTTGCCATTTTTCGACCCCTTAACGTCCCCTATTCCTTCCCATTCTGAAGCAACTGGCTCACGCCCCTCCCCCTGTTCTAGGGCGCAAGTGGAGCATGGCTAGTTATGTACCAAATATACCAAAGATCCTTAAGTCTATCTTGCAAAAGTAAACTGAACAAGTTCAATCAAGAAACGATGGTGTATAAAAAAGATTTCGTTTAACTTGTGGCACGCTAATTAATCAAAATTATTTTGATTAACTTTTTCCAATAACTGATCGCCGTGGTATAAGAGAATAATTACTGGTAAAAATATCTGGCCTATGACTACCTTACATATTGCTACTAAGTGCGTTGCTAGGAAACGTTATGAGAAACAACTTATGTTTAAAGAACGAATTATCGAATTTCTTGAGAAAATAGATCGAAACCAACACCAGAATCGATTTCTCCACAATTAAAAATGGCCAGAAAGATTGAATAAAAAAATTTAAAAATTTAGATAGATAAGTGGTATGTACCACCTTAACTTCCTTAGTGTCTTCTTTTGTCTGTTTGAAGTGGTTACAAAATGGTTTTGCTGACTCATATATAGTTTTACACAATTGGGAATTTAAAAGACCTAAAGTAATTAATTGAAATATTTAATGGCGTACTACGAACTCAGCGGCATGCATAGCTACCAACGTTGATTGAACTGACGTCAGAATTCGATTCAAAACCTCTTTTAGTTTCGACGACGTTGTCTCGACGTCTTATACATATATGTTGTTTCGACGTCGTTTCAAGGTCATATATTGACGTCCTTTCGACGCCTCCATCCCACTTAGAAAAAACGTCGGATTTCGGTTGAAAGTGGAAGTTTCGACAACGTCATTTACGGCGTTGTTTCGACATCTTTATCCATCATAGAAAATATGTATTAAAAGCGATATTTTGGTCCGCAAATTTAGAAACTAAGTCATTACACCATATCATTGAGAAAGAAAATTAACTGTTTAAAATTATCACACGCATAGTATAGAAGCATGAAACAAATATTATTTTATAAAATTAAACATTAAATATATAATAATATATTTACAAGTAAATAAATAAATTAGTAGAAAAATATATATTCTGGCAAAACTTTTATAGATCCGCAAAAATTTAACATAAAATTAACAGTTTATCACGTTCAAATTGTTTGTAGCTATTTATTTACTCCAACTGTAACTTTTTGATTTATATTCGACAACCGTTACGTTCTTCTGGTATGCATATTATTTCTGAGAATAAAATTTGAAAAAGGAAATAAAATCGGTGAGAAAGAGGGAATGTAATTTAACACATTCAGGCAGAAGCAATATTTATCCCCATAAAGTTAGAGAACGCGCTTAAAATTAAAAATAAAAAGTTTAGAGATTTTCAATCATAAAATTTTGCGTTCATTTTTATTCACAAAACATTTCAAACATATTTAAACAAAGGAATCCGGGAAAACTAAGCAAACGTATGTGATAGTGGATTTGTAACTACCATCCTACATACAATTCCAGATGTTTAGAAAAAATATAACTAAATGATGGCGATGTCATAAAAACATTATTCAACATACTTCCATAAATAAAATGCTTTTATCTAAATCTTAATATCGGTGTGGTCATCAGAAATAATTTTATATACATATATACATTTATAGATATATATATAAATAAAGTGCAATATTATGTAGTTATACTCCATGAGACACATTTTGTGTAATAAATGTATGGGCATTTTATTTAGAACAACTTTCTTAAAAATGAACAACCAACAAATTGATATATTAATTATATTAATCATATCAACCAACATATTAATCAATCCCAGTGGGCACATCATGGTCACACGATGTTGCAACAACGTTAAAACAATGTATGTAACGTTTCTTTAACATTGTCAGGATGTTGTTTGACCAGGAATAGTATATATAATCACGAATGTCAAAAGTTTTAATATATGATGTCATCAATTCCAAGTAGGATTATTCTCGTAAGTGAATATGTTTTGAATATTTTTATCAAAATCAAAATACTCCTTTCCAGAAATTAGAAAGTTTTGTTGTTTTTTGGAAATAAATTATGACGTAACTCCTCAATAAATAATATATTAATACCTAATATTTGATATTCGTACGTCCACCAGAAATATTCGTACGTCCATCAGAATAATCGTACGTCCATCAGAATAATCGTACGTCCATCAGAAATCATTTTACGACTACCTATAAGTACGGTTAACACTTTCTTAAATTTACGTAAATGCAGCCACCCAACCTCGTACCCAGGGCCTATTTTTCATTTTGTTATCGGATGGCGATATCAAAAAGAGAGAGAGAGAAAGCGCCCGGGGTACGAGATTCACGGCCACCTAGCTTTCCTGTAACGCATAGTTTATTGTTTTTAATTGACTTAACCCTTTAATGCGTTTAATGTGTCCCCGGAAAGGTATGAAATCATAGGTCATTTCTTTGCTACTTTGCATTTTCCAGGGGGGGGGATAATTAATGGAATGGTATCAAGTCAGTGGTCATTTCTTTGCTATTTGTTATTTTCGGGTTAGTTATTGAAAATATTATGTCACATAATTTTGGCAAAAGTTGATAAGGCCCCCTAGTACCTAATCAAATTATAAATGTTTTCAATGTGAACTTTAATATAACCAGGAGGTCGGTTTATACATTAAAGGATTAAAGTAGCTATATCGTAAATAAATATAAGACTTACAAATATATAAATCTGACTAAATCTGACTCTTGAATATATACAATACACAGTAAAGCCAGATTTCCACTTAAAAAAATTGATACGCGTACTACGTAAGAAAGTTAAAATCGATTCAACATTTTTTTATACTATACGGTACGATACGAAAACAAAAAAAGTGTTAACCAATCAAATGCTTAGTTTTGATACGATCCGTGTCGATACGAGTATAATTTTTTTAAGTGGAAATCCGGCTTAAGAAACACTTTAAACCTTATGGTAAGAAACAAATTCTATTCATCTGTACTTTGTACACCATCTGTCTCCCTTGAAAGCTTAAATAAAAAGCATGTCACGAAGTCAAGTCTGATAGCACGATCCTACTCCCTCATGATTATATATATATACATTTTCTTGAAAAAAAAGCTGAAAAGATTAACTAATTCTGTGGAGACACTAGCACTCTGAGATAATAAATTTAGTCTTAGAGAAGACCGTCGGCAGTACACCTCGCATCGCTTCATATTCATCTCGTAAGTTAAATGAGTGAATAGAAACAACGTTGAACCCTGAAACCCGTACGATTACCCGATTACAGTTCAATACTAAATTCTGTAAGAAGGAGAGTGGTTTATTGATGTTTAACAGTAGCGTAATTATCATTGAAAAATACCAGGATGCACACGTCCACCTACTTAAAAACAATAAACGGGAGATTTAACATTCCCATAAATTTATAACAAGCGTTGAGGAAGGGTTTTATACTAAATCGAGCGAAACTTTTATTTGTAGAAAACATTGAACATTAATAAATAAAATTCGTTTATTTATTTATATACTTTTTTATTGTGAACAGACTGCGGATCATTCCGATAGGCGGCATTTATAATTGCCTTACAGTCACATTTTTACGGTTCCTTATGAAAGCGGTCACAGATTTCGTCCGTACTACCTAAAACATTTTAATGAAATTAGCTACGCAAATACAACAAGGAATATCAAATGTGACTCACTGTTTTTGATTTGTGTTGTTGTTGTTGTTGTTGTTTTTGATATTGACAACCGTTTTGTTGTTTAGTCATGACAAATAAATTTAATTAGTTTTCGAAACTAGTAACCTACCGTCTTGTGATCTGCCTAATTAATTACTTTCAAAGGGCTATAACGAGCTGTTTTTTATTCGACTAATCAAGATTAATTTTCAAATTATTCTATAACAAAAGACAATCTGTTCTTAGCGTTTAAAGAAATTCTACCATATAAAGGTAATTGACAGCCGAAAGAGTATGGGATAGTTTCGAAACTAACGCGAACTCGACTGGCCATTAAAAAATGGTTTTATCTGTTTCTATAGAAATTTCTAAAAAACCACTTTGAAATAACTTGATAACCCCATGACGTTTTTAACATATACTTTGTTCAACATTCGGTACTTTTTTCTTTGATTTTACTTGGAGAAACTACAACTTTCATAGACCTCTTGGGAAATTATGGATATAATGGAGCGCAATTACTGAATTAGTCATAATAAGAATTGGAACAGTACAATTTAAATTTTTATTCTTAAATTTGACAAAGTTTCTGTATGATTTTGTAAGTGTTCTTAAGTCTCGGGCGATTTCCATTCACTGAGAAGTCAACATCTCATTAACCCTTTAATACATGGTGTCACCGGAAAGGAATTAAATTATTGGTCATATCGTTCCTAATTTGATTTTTCCAGGGGGTTAATTATAGGAATATAATGAAAAATAAATTTCGTAAATGCTGATATTACCCCCTGGTTTCTCATTAAATTATATATCATATATTTCCATTGGGAAGTTTAATATAAGCAGAGGGTATGCTTCCCAGTGGGCACATAATGGTCACGCGACGTTGAAACAACGTCGTATCAGCGCCTGTAACGTTGTTTGACCATGATGTGCCCACTGGGTTACGCATTAAAGGGTGAACTGTTCATAAACGCAAATAGAATTTGATTAATTGTTTTGAAAAGTACAAATATTTCGATTCATCCAGCGATTAGATAGTTGTTTTTGCTTTTCAAAATTACATTTTCCATACTTTTTACATAAGGAAGAGGCTGTCTGTAATGAGTCAGAGCATCAAATTCCGAATACCTTTTTGATTTGATGTAGAGATGTTAAATTTTCAATGAAAGAAAATATTTTTATAAAAATCAACTGATACTTTCAGTAAAATTATGGAATTTGGGGAGAAATATAGTGTATTAATATATTATTGAAGGAGTAATATGAAAATTGACATGAAGGAGAAATAATGTTAAAACAATGTTACAAACAACGTCGTACCAACAACAATTCGACGTTGTACAACTCTGGTTGAAACAACGTCGTATCATCAACATCAAATATATGTTTTTTTGCGGTTGTTCGAAACAACATTGTGGCACCAATATCGCAACACCAAGTACAATTGACGGATTAAATCTTAACCTTTAAGGCGACGTCGCCTGAAAGTCAATATTACTTATTACTTACTTTCATAGGCTTAACTGATTCAATTGTTATTGAGGTGAATTTAGGTAGTCAAGAGATACGAAGAAACTTTCTTCAGCGGCTTTCTACCTCTGTCTTATAATTATTTTGCGAGGAATGTTAGCTGCAGAGTTGGATCCATGAGAGCATGAAATGATTTGATTGGTTGACATAATTCACTCTTGTTTCGGATTCGTCGATTTGAAAATGTGGAAAATAATAGAATAAGATTAATTAGTCATTTAGACACAGACGTTGTTTATATTTACCCCAAGGTTACTCTAATGGTTCTCACACGAGTACAGGAAATTCCTCGTATGACGAAATTGTTTATAGGGTGGGCGGGTTTAACCACCAAATTCTGTCGCAGACCTAGACTTGATTAATCATTTCTTTAGCCCATAGATGTTTCACGGCGCTTTATCTGCTCTCCAAAGACACACACACACATACCCTCACCACTACACTCCCACAGGCGTTCACATCACCTGGTCATTTTAATTTTAAAGAACGTCGATTCTGGTGTGTACTACAGCCCGGGTATATATACATTTTTAATTTCATACCTCAAGTAAAGTAAAAAGCGGGAAAAAATATTTTGGAACAAATTAGTGCGAATTTACCCTCAATTCGCATTTAATAGGTTCCGCAATAATAGTGTTTTTTACATTAAATAAAAATGGTATGAAAAAGTAGGAAAGTACCTTTAATTACTTTTACAACCCTATATTCCCATATCTCTGCGCACATAAAACTTCACTAGAGATTCATGCAAAATTCGTAATTAAAAACGCAGTTGATAAAAAAAATAAGTTAATGTTCTTTCCATTAAAGACAATCAATACCCGTTTTAATTCGACTTGCTTATGCGCTTCGTTAAATAAGGTGGATCGTTGAAAATTCAGCATATTCACCAAAGCTTTAATTGCCTGTTCTCAATATGATGTGTTCACATTGATCCTGACAGCTGGATCTTTCACTGATTCTTCGAAGATCAAATCTACATCTTATTGATGACGCAATTCTTCCGATATTAATTTTTGACCACCTTACATATCTTTGTTTTCTTTTGCACTGTTGGTCAAGTCATCTATTAACTAAAACAGAAGAGCAAAGTCGTTACATTTAATAAAGTCCGTAGCAACAATGTTAGCATCGCTTTCCATCGTTCGGGATAAAATTGAAAAATTCTACTGTCAGTAAATAACAGAATATAACTTAATTAAGACACCCACTCTATTTACGTCAGGATTAGTGTGGAAAGTTCTGGTGAAGCTTATAAATGGAAGGAAAATGTTTGGCATATGCTTGCGTATGGAGTTTCACGAGGGGATTCTCTGGTGCCCCACCTCTGTAACCTCTGGCTGGTACACTACAGGCTAAGATTTGTTAGTTATTTAATTGTATGTTTTGAGTAGCACCACCAATTCTGCTGAAGTCAAAACTTTGATTCCAAACTTTTTCCAAAATAATTGGAAAAGGTATAAAACACAGTAAAAGAATATATATATTTACCTTATTTGTACTTTATCAATACAATCTTCATCATCACGTACAATAAAAGAAAGCAAGTCCTAGAGAGAATTCTTTAGTTATGTTTTCAGTTTCTGAATACAGTGTAATTTAATCCGCTGGGATTTTTCAGGTTCTATTTTTTAAACTTTTGTCACAAACATGTGGACCTCATCACAAAGATTTTAAAAGGTTTCGCTGGTTGAAGTTCTACTTCTTTGTACAGTGACTTACCAATACGTTATTTATGCTGATATCAGGCTAGTGACTCTAAAGATTAGTTTTAGCGGCTTGTATTGTAATCAGAGTTATCAAAAACTTTGGTTATATAAATTTTTTAATAGTTCTTCTTCAACAACAGGAAACAGGGACGTTTTGAGATCTTCGCATTGCTGAAAATGTATTACCATCTTTCCCTATTTTTAAACCCCTTCTATATAGTGACCTCATAATTGTAACATCTACTGTGTTTTTAACAACAACACAATTATATTGATTTCCCTTCACATTAAAACTTTGACGACATATACTGAGATTAGGACTTGTTTCAACGTATTTATTGTCTATATATATATTCTTTCTGAAATATTTCCGCCGAGAATAAACAGATTTAGGATATAATTAATAAATAAAATTATTTTAAAAATACCTAGTTTCTAATTAACGACTTTATTGAGAATCATAGCAACAAGAAAAATACTCTGACACGGAGGATAATAATTAACGAAAAACAAACAAAGCGCCTGCGTCAAGTGGTAAAGTAACACAGTTGGAGAGTAAGACACATGACATAGAAGCATGGACCGAGAGCGACAAGAGAAGAGACTGGTAAATCTTGAGTTCGGAGCACGCGATACGAGGGGACGCAAATCTGCCTTAGTGGCATGATTTCTGGAAATATATCTATCCTTACACCAATACTTACCCAGGCATGCTTTGATTAACATTTATAAAGTTGGACTATGGAGATATGATTTATGATAGTCCTAACAACGAAAGTTTTCACATAAGAATATATCCATCCGGTACAATACATCACTAGTAATAACACGTTCAATACGTTTTTACTATAAAACTATAAACAATCAAACTTCACCCTATCTTAGGGTCATGGTTCCTATGGAAAACTTAAGTACATTCAATCTCAGATCAACTAGAACCTTGATGCTCCTACTACAAGAACTGGACAGTTCAATAAATGGAATACCCTTAGCCACAACGTTCAGAATTTACCTTCTTTGTCAGCCTTTTAACATCATTTTGTACGTTTTAAGTGGATGATTGCTTCCCTATATATAATGCTTATAACCCTTGTGGTCTATCGGCATTAGTGAATCAGTTGAACGTTTGCTTTTGCACTGCCAAAACTGCGTTACATTTTGTGATTCTCTAACATTCATGCCTTACCATTTGGTAGTTCTTTGAGGAAATTGGGGCTATTCAATATCAATTCTTCCACTACACAAGTGTAAAGTTTCGCCACAGATGTCATTATTCTGGGGCATTTATATTAATGATTCGTGCAAAAAATCCAAAATTAGTCAAAATACTGCGCATACAAATTAATGGTTCATTTTGGATTATGCACCTGTTGGGAAGGGTGTGTGGTCGGTATTGTGAGATTTACGTGAGTGTACTTATCCCTTTATTCCGTCTTAGTTTATATCTCGTGAGATTATATCTTCAGTTGAGTTATATTGATCAGAGTTTTCATCTATGAAATAAAACAACTAGCAGTTTCTAACAATATGGTAGCGTTTGTGTATACACTTCTAGAAGAAAGTTAAGATTTTGTTTGGAATAAAAGATACGGTTAATTTATTTACGAACTTAAAACTGTGTATCCGAGAAATAATTTTTTTTTTTTTTGCACGGCTGTTTCTTTTATAAAAACACTTTAAAAAAAGGAGAAATTGAGTGGTTAACTTCCATTGCAAGTTAAATAATTCTGCTAGCTTTGACTTCCCTAATATTGTTTTACCTCATACTAAAGGTATTAATATCTTTCATTCATTACTGACTGTAGAAATCGTGAAATATATTTTATTATCTATAATGTTGCAATAGAAATACGGCAGCAACGCTTTAGGACACTTCTATTCCTTTTAGTGGTTGTTCTACCGGTGAGCGTAAATTATAAACTATTATGTTCTAGATTCTAGCTATGTCACTTTTGGAATTTCAAGCTGAAATTTAAAATAAAAGCAGTAAATGCGTAAAAAGTATAAAAATATTGACGTTCGAACATTGGCTAGTATAAGTTAAACAATTTAGACAAGAAGCGCTGTGTTCTTGAACATTGGTGGTTGAAATATAGATTTCTTTACTTCTATTAATTACAATAACTACGCATTTTTAATTAAAATGGAAAAATATAAAAATATAAACAAGGCAGTACAATACTTTATTAACTGGCAGCCATTTTGCTAGAGAGCAGTACAGAAAATACGTACTGCTGATTGGCGAATTAACATTATCACGTGACCAACAGGGCGTTGGCACAGGCCCGTACCGATGTTATGAACATAAACAAACGTATAAAATACTAACTTCGCCTTTCGACAGGTTGATGAGATAAATAGATATATCAACAACTTGGAAAGAACTGTGTCTCCGGCAATAAATACGTCCAAACGTATAACCAGAAAAACAACAACTTTCTTCTCTTTTATCAACAAACATCGTAGCTACATTCAATTCGTAATGTTCAGCTTGACTAGCAGTCATAAAAACGTAGCATATTTTAATTCGTATAATAGCTGCCTATCATCTGCCATTCCAAAACATGTCTAGCTTATTTGATAAACAATAACACATCTTCCCATTTTCGATCATGTCAACCTTGTAAGATATATCTGCCTAACTATAAGATAAATTTAAGTAACAATGTTTCGAATTCAGATATATATACTTGGTAACTCATTTATCTTGTACTTGATCAGTAATTTTGTAGTGTTTTAAAGTGAATATACAAAAGGTTCTTATTCCCAGCAGAAAAACGACGAAAAATAATTTCTGATTCACACGTAGAACGAAACGTGAACTTTGTATTTAATGTTGTGATTTTTAAACTTGCGTTGATGATTCGAACGTTTCTTATAATAAATAACTATTTGAAAGTTAAAAGTTGGGAGAATTTAATCAAAATCGAAATAAAAAAATGTTTTCAGAGAAAATACAAATCCCTCGGTCCAACACACAGACCTAGCAAGCTCGGTCTCCGTTAACAGAACCTCGGGCTTTGTATTTTCCTGTACAGACCAAACAAAGAGCCAGTATCCCATTAGTAGGATGGCCAATGGTCCTGTAAGACACCGACGTGATGTGATATCATCAGGTTCTATTATCTGTGACATTAATAACAAATGTGAGCCAGAAGTCAGTAATTATAAATTTTCTTTTTCAGGGATTAGAACTCATAATAATAATAATTTAATTAATAACACTATATAAAATAATTTTATTGACAGTAGTATTGAAGATTTCACTTCCATATAAAAGGATGTGAACTGTTGAAAAGCAATTTAAGGGAGAATATAGTATTATAATTAATGTTGTCAAAGAGTACAAACCGTTGGAAAGAAAATTTAGGGCACTGCAATAAATTAGTTCCACATAAACAAAATCAGTTTACACTATTTTGATAATTAAGACGGAATTTATGTTCTCTACGAAGACTAAGACCAAGACGGAGTCTAGTTTACAGCTTGAGTCCTTAAGGATATTGAATTTGATAAATATGTTTTGCAGAATGTTTTAAGGACTTAAGCAGATATTTTTTAAATAATAAGATAGTTGGGGAATGCTGAATGTTTTGGTCAAGTTTTTCCTAATCGATGGCACATAATTGAAAGAATGATACTTTAAAGCGATTTGTTCTAGTCCTACTACAATTGTAAGATCTAAAAGTGTGGATGTTTCTTGCTTCTGATAGTAGGTTATTAAGTACAACGTCGTTTCATTATTTATAATTTTATAATGAAAATATAATCTCCTATTACCACCTTCTATATTTTAAACTTTCAAGTCCAAGCTCTTGGTAAACTTTTTCAAGATTAGTTCAAAATATGGCTCCTGTAATTGCTAAAGAAGCATTATATTAAACAGATTAAATTTTGTCACAGAAGAGTCATTTGATGGAGGATCATTCGTTATATCTCCATAGTCTAGATGTGGTATAATAAATGACTTGTAAATATTGATTAAAGTATGTCTTGGTAAAAATAAATTTAAAAAACGTCTAATTAGGCCTATACATTTATTGGCTTTTGAAACCATAACTCGAAATAATTAAGTTTTTGAAGAATCACTCCCCAGGTATGACATAATGAAAAAACGTTTAGGTATTATATGATAATTTCAAGAAAAGGTACTTGAAATGATCATTATTAACACTATCTACCGCATTTATATATTTCAAATTTCCAACCAAGTTCCCAACTAATATTCGGTACTCGAGAGTATATTAAACAAAACGTAGCAATCTGACAAATTGAATAATTATAAGACGTAGTTTTAAATATGACCAAATGTTTCACTTTAATTTCGAATAATTTTGCGGCCGTTGGTGAGGTTTGTATTAAGAATTATTAAAAATAAAGTCAGAGACTGGCCTTAATTCACGATATATCTTTGGTTCCCTCAAATAGGTTGAGTACTACCATCTGAAGTAAAAAACACGATGCAATATTTTCCTTTACACATCGTTACAAGAAATTTCGTAGTCAAAGGGATGATTAGTAAAAGAATAAATAAGAAAACTGTATCACATAAGAAACTGTGATAAATACTAATTAAATCTTATAAATCATACAAATATTAGTATCATTTGGAAAGTGATAAGATGATACATTTGGGATACAGCTTTATTCCAAACATTGTGTTTTGTGTAAAACACACCATCTCTGAAATACTACAACGCGGAATATTTGTGTATTTGGTAGACAAAACAAAAGCCATTGAAACGTATCGTTCACATGTCGCCAAATTTGTATTAATCGGACATAAATCTACAAATAAGGCGTATAGTTTGTATTTCGCTAATAGTTTTCCTCAGATTCTTATATAATTTAGGGAGTGATCGCTTTCTTGAACAGTGCTCTGAGAATTAATGAAAAGAAGTCAGCTACTGGAATTAGATACGTTATATTTTATATTAGCAAATACTTTTATTATACTGCGATGTTGAATAAGAATATTGCGTAAAGTTTTCCATTACAAAAATCGTCAAAGAAATACCTTACCGCAAGGTTTGAGACACGCACAACAACAAAAAACCCTAATTGGTATGGGTTTTCAGGAGGTTACTTGGATTGTGGTGGGGGTTGGACTAAATAAAAATTGACTAAAATTGACTAAAATTGGTTTAAGCATGTGTACACATCATACCTTGGAAAATAATTTACAGTAATGTCAATAATTTTGTTAACATCTTATAGTTCAATGTTTATAGCATAAAAAAACAAAATTTGACATGTGGCCTCGACAAAAGGTTAATTGCGTCAAAAACATTTATCTCATTTTTATAAAACTTTCAGGAAATGTGGGTAATAGATAACAACTAAGAGTCACAAATTTAGGAGATGCATTGCAAAGCAGAAGAAAAGTTATGAGAGAAAAACTATACGGGAGGGGGCAGATTTAGCAAAAAACCCATGCCAATTAGGGTCAATGGTACGGCGATACAGTATTATGACAAGTAAATTTTAGACTCCTTTTGGATGTATTAAGCTGGCACATTGGGGAGACATTTTTATTCTAAAAGTTTTATTTTGTAAACAAAGACACAATCTCTGCCATACTACAATGCCATATATTAGTGTATTTGGTAGACATAACGAAGGTGATTGACAGGTATTTTTCACCTCGTAGACATTTTAATAAGCGGAGATAAACTAGCATAATGACTTCAATTAAGGATAATCCCTTTGATTTCTTGGTTTATATAAACAAGTTAATCTATACGAAGACGTATGAACAGCAAGGTCCATTATGCTCATGTTTATTTTGCCATGGTTCCCAAATTCCTGAAATTTCCCTTCTCTCATTTGTTTTAATTACTGCTGATATATAAAAGTCCTATACATGGATATACATAAACACGGATAAATTGTGAAAAAATACATAGAAAAATAAAATACTAAAAATAAAATAAAAGCAACGGAAGAGTGGAACATTTAGTGCAATGGTTTTCCTGAATGAAAATAGCTGCATTACTTTTCTCTTTTAATCGTTACGATGACCTGTTTAAATTTGATGTAAACAGAAGTAATCGCAAGATTTAAGCTAAAAATTGAGGATTATACCGTTGTTAAGTTTGCGTTTTTGGTTTAAATGAACAAATAATAATCATCCTAGACGTCATACCATGCATTATAGTCATGTTTATCTTTTCTCATGGTTCTAAAATTCCCGAAACGATCACCATACCTCACATTTGTCGCACTGTGAAGATACGCAATTAATATATCGTGTATATGCTCATCAAGATTTATTTATATAAAGTCAAAAGATTCACGAACACAGAGAAAGAGCTACGCAACGAGATAAGAGACAATGGATTATATTTATTATATTGGATTATAATATGTCTGATTAGGAATTCGCTGTCATTTTGTGTTGGTTTTTTAAGTAAACAAGCCAATCATCCATACAAATACGCCATCATGCCATGCATTGTGTTCAACGAATGGTATAAACACAGATATGTTTATTTCGCCATGGTTTCCAAATTCCTTAAATTTTCATTTTCAGTACTTGTTATTTGCTTACCGCTTATACATAAGTAGTGTTTATACGGTGTATGGTGTAAATAATTATAAACATGGTGTACACAGGGAGGTAAATAGACAGCATAGAAGATATGATAAAATATCTCTAAAGAGCAAGCAATGAATGAAATGTTTTCTCAATAGATTGTGTACACTGAGAAACTTTGGGGTGTAAATTAACACCCTTTCAGGTGTAAAATAAGAATTACACTCCAAAGGTGTATTTTAACACTCCTCTGGGGTGTAAAATTTTCGATATTCATAATTACATCTTAGTGGTGTAAATATACACTATTGTGGGGTGTAAATTTAAACATAATTTTGTTTACACCCGTAAGGGTGTTAATTTTCACCCGTCATAGCTGTTAAATTACTTTACACCTTTTTGGTGTAAATTTACCCCCAAGGGGTGTACATTAATCTCAGCGAATAAATACGTTCAAGGACATCGACGTGCGTTCAAAGACAACCATGTGCGTTCAAAGACAACGCTGTGCGTTCAAAGACAACGATGTGCGTTCAAAGACAACGATGTG
>JANTOQ010329687.1:0-12560 GCA_027564595.1 Bythotiara depressa | reverse complement strand
TACACTGGAAGCATATAGTTTCAAAAGCATATCTACACTGGAAGCATATAGTTTCAAAAGCATATCTACACTGGAAGTAAAGAAGAAAAATATGACTTTGACTGTTAAAAATATTGGAGGGTAAAGATTACCCTTCATATCATTATAAGTTGATATTACTTGAAACATACAACTCTTCTTAAAACTTGCCAATGATTTGCAACTATCAGAGCGTAAATTGACTTGTTTGTTGTGGGCATCGTTCTCAGGGCCCGTTTCTACATGGAATGACTGAAAAAAAATAAAAATCACTGGAAATATTTTCCAAAATCGAAATATTGTCTAGCTGATTTTTGCCACCATTAAAAAGTGCACCAGGTAAAATAACTAAATTAACAACGTCCTTGGAGCATATCCACAGCATAGAGTGGTTCTTCGTTCCCGCCGACGTCGTTGATTTACTGCTAGAGATACGCGAAGCATTGCTCTAATTTGTCTTCCCAAGGCCAGTGTGCGATCAGTCGATGGCTCCTAATGGGCTGATATCAGCCGGTGAAAACCGAATGTACATATCACTATACCACCGTAGCACAAAAGAACACAGTACGAGCCTGCCGGTTACTACCTCCGTATATATTGCTTTACTAAGGCCGGATTTCCACTTAAAAAAATTGATACGCGTACTACGTAAAAATACTACGGTACGATACGTAAACAAAGAAAGTGTTAACCAATCAAATGCTTAGTTTTGATACGATCCGTGTCGATACGCGTATAATTTTTTTAAGTGGAAATCCGGCTTAAAGCTGTTTCAACGTTACGAAACTTAGCTTTATGAAACACTTCTGAAATATGTTCATTTCTGAGCGGCTACATGTTTTAAATTTTTCAAGGATAACGCTGCAGTTAAAGCGTATCGGAGTGGAGTATCAATTCCGGTAATCTCCGGCCGGGAATCGAACCCCGACCGCACCGGTGGAAACAGAATGTACATATCACTACACCACCGTAGCACAAAGGAACACAGTACGAGCCTACCGGTTACTACCTCCGTATATATTACTTTACTAAAGCCGTTTCAACGTTACGAAATTTAGCTTAATGACACACTTCTGAAATATGTTCATTTTCGAGCGGCTACATAAATTTTTCAAGGATAACTGTTGCTTTTTAAACAAATCAAAGCAGCGTGTGACTTCCATTCAGAGCTGATATATTGAAATATATATATTGATCCTCAGATGAAGATTTATCGGGTTGAAAAAAATGTGAAATAATATTGAGAATAATAACCAAATAAGTTGTCTCAATAGTATTTGCAATGATAGTATGGAACGGAGACGAAAATGTATTGCTCTCTCGTTTGAACAAAACACACTACGCCAATTAGCATTCGAATTGATACTTCAGAATATCTTTCGTATCATGGAAGCTAAATATTTGTTTGAAGTTCAGCTACAGTATAGTTTTTTTTACTGAAGCACTCTTGATTGTTTGGATAGTCTGCGAGCTTCCAGCATTTGCAATACCAATTTCATGACTTTTCTAAGGAAGCAGGGAGCTATTCAACGACGGATATACTCCAGCACCGGAAGAACAACATATAGGAAGGGTTTAGTATTTCTATTGTATTCTGGAAAAGTGACATTAAATGACAATGCCGTTTCAGTCAGTCTCTATTCATTTTATATTAAAATATCAATTCTTAGCAAATGCTGTCCTCCACAAAATCCGGATTCACAAATGCACACTTCAAAATACGAAACCCCCTAAACATTGAAAACATAAAATATACCAAAAAATTGTTTTATACAAACACAAAACACAAAACTCTTTTTTCGAAGTGAAAGTCTCAAGGATGAGAGTTGATAGAACACGAATAAATAACCTGTTATTATAAAATTATTGACGATTCAACGCGACTAATATGGACGCAAAATAAAATTTTTAGTCCACAAAATCTATATTCAAGTAAAATCGAGTCCATAAAATATCATTGTCCATTTTAAATCGTATAAAATATCCGAAAAAGGCATACAGTGGAAGAACTTTCACTCCTCAATGACCACCCCAAGCTCCCCAGCTCTTTCCTTGTGTACTTCCAGATTTTACACCAAGCGTCGGAAAATCAGCAACATTATCGGTGTCTGGTGCATAATCCGGTTCAGCTTTTTGCTGCGGCACGTTCCATGGGGCATCTTTGACAACGTACCCATACGGATTATCGGGAGCGCTGTTATGATTATCACGACGTGGAGCCATGTACTGACTCATCATGCTCCTTTCTTCTAAACGCTCGCGAACATCATCCATCTAAACGCAAACATGTATAATATAAATGTTGGACAACAATGCGTTTTATCAGAAGAAGAACGAAGAACCGATTTTAGTGCGTTGGACAAAATATATTTTAAAAACAAAATTGATGAACTCGCCAATACATTATAAACCAAAATATCCATGGAAAAATATTTCGCTGTAAAAAGATTCCAACTCTTAGAGCCAGAAACTTTTTTCAGACTTACACTTTCCAGTATTTGATGAAATATATAATATATAGATGTTTCGAACCGCCATGGTTTCAACTATTGCTCTTTATCCTCGACTTTCTCAAACGACGCTGCAGTAGCTGTTCATTGAGAAATCTGCGAAAATCTGATGACCCAAAATTTCGGTAGGAAAGTATTTAGGACATTTTGAAAATGCGAACGGAAAAATATTGGCACGCAAAAAAAATCCAAAACTTTTTCCTGTCGGAATTTTTGGTTTATAATGTATAACAAAAGTATTTTAATATGCACTTACATATTCCTCTTCCAACATCAATAAATGTTCCCTGCACGCCTCACACGCATCTTCAATACCTGTGATCAATATCAGATTTGGATTTTCTTCGCGAGGGAAACGAATTTCCACTTTGAAGTTATCCATAATTTTATGTACGTTTCGTCCCTTTTGACCAATTATACGACTATGTATTCGGTTGTCCACCATAACTTCAAGTGTAATTTTATCTTCCTAAAGGCGAAGAAAGAAATTGTATATAATACCATATTGCTTTATATCTTATATCGTGCATTAATCCCATTGTCACATTAACTCATCACACAGTGTTTTACGTTTTATCCTAGTACATAAAAGCAAACTTAATCAGGGTTCGTACTGAAATTTGACAATATTTTCCCTTAACCATTCCCTGATTTTGACAAGCAAACATTTTTCTCTGGCCAAGTTAAAAACATTATTTATACATCTTTTCCGGGTTTTGTTTCCTAAAAATGGACCTATTTCCAGGTCCTGCGAAATCTCTATTAATTGCCAATCAGAAGCTACTTACCAATTCCTTGACCATAGCCTCAATAGCTACCTTAGCTTGGTGACAGTTCTTCTCATAGCCAATCAATCGAATTTGGTCGGAGCCTTTGTCATCGGCTGGAGGAACCTGGATATGGACATCGTATTGTGCTCGCAACTTTTGAATGACAGCGCCAGCTCGTCCTGAATAAACATACGCATTAATGTAAATGAGATAGGTTGCAAGTTGAGCGTAGCTTGAGATCAACCAGTGATGAACACATTCACATTAAGACTTATCAACAGTTTTTCTGTATGAAAGTAGTAACCTACCTATTAATTTTGAGTGGTATCGATTGGGAACATCGATAACTAATTCAAATTGACGTAATTTCCTATCTTCCTTCTCAGATTCGATTTCTTGGTTTCGTTCGTCTAGCGCATTTAATGCCAACTTAACGTGTTTGACGGGTCCAGTAACAACAATGACGGCTTCCTTTTTGTCGGCAGGAGGAACAACTATTTGCACATCAAACTCCTCCATCATTTTTCGAATGCCTGCTCCCTTTTGCCCAATGATATAGCGGTGATTTTCAAATGGTATAATGATCTCTTCTGATATGGGA
The DNA here is from genome assembly GCA_027564595.1 of Bythotiara depressa. NCBI lineage: Eukaryota > Metazoa > Cnidaria > Hydrozoa > Anthoathecata > Bythotiaridae > Bythotiara > Bythotiara depressa. The sequence goes on along the minus strand of JANTOQ010329687.1, from coordinate 8,661 downwards.
ACGAGAGCCTAGAAAAGTGGTGAATGCTAGTAACCTAACCCTTTCTATCTGAGTCGTGTCGAACGGTGACAAATTTACACCGTTAAACTAAAATTTAAACCGTTAAAGGTGTGCTCCCACCAAAAATATGGCATAGTGCTTGTAAAGTATATGCTACTAACCAGCAATTCGTTCTGTGCCTTTTCCACATTTTCCTTATTTCCGCTAATAACGATTACATTTTCCTCCCCATCAGGAGAACTTGGCTGCTCGTCATCCCTTCTCCGTGCTGGGAATTTGATTTGGACATTCAAACTGGATGTTATGTCTTGTACGTTTTTGCCTTTGTTACCCAGAATGGAGCGGTGGTGCTTCTGATCAATCGTACACTTCACTTCTACCATAGCCACCAGTTCAGCAACGATGGTCATTAGGCGTTGTTTGGCTCCTTCAACACATTCTTTCGCTCCTAAGAGAAACAACATTTAAATAAATCCAACATACACATGGGAGATAGAACTAACACAAAAAGACAGGACGATTATCCTGCTTCGAAACATATAACGAAGAACACTGATAGAATAAAATGGACTATCAACTGGTATGCACCTTCGGTTTTCACCGGTACTGTCGGGGTTCGTTTCGGAGAACACCGGAATCGATACTCCACTCCGATACGCTTTTAATGCAGCGTTATCAGTTCATTAAGAGCCACTGACTGATCGCACACTAGCCTTGGGAAGAAAAGTTAGAGCAATGCTTCATGTATCTCTAGCGGTAATTTAACTCCGGTTAGCGACGACGTCGGGGATAAAGAGCCACTATATGCTGTTGATATGCCCCAAGGACGTTAAAACTCTCCGTTACTTGCTTACTGCATAATGAAACGCAGGCATTGTACTATTATATATATTTAGGATATAGTTAATCACGTACCTTTCAACGATACCTTGCTGGATGTTTGGTTCTTTGGTAAACTCACTGCGACACCTCCAAACTCATCGGAAATATCTCGTAACACTTGAGCACGTCGTGCAATTAAATGTTTATGATATTTCGGATCTATCAACACCTCATCTTCAATTACATTGTTCTACAAAAAATAAATAAACAAATGTCACAAAACGGCCATTCAAGATCACGATACTTTTAGCATAAATTTTCGAAAAAAGAGCGAAAATTAGAAATAGATATCACGCACAGAGTTATTGGGGCATAAGCACAAAAATTTAGTAACATCCTCGTTTTTTATCAATGAAAAACTGCATAATTTTCATTATCTACTATCTGTGTTTAAGTATTTGTCCTAATTGTTCATTTCCTCTTCCTGGTGTGTTTGAAATTTAAAGTCTGAAAATTGTTTCGGTAAAAACAGTAAAAACAATATTTATACTTTCTGTAGAGATTTGAAAATTTCAATAAAATAATATTTTTAATGATGAGAAATTCGAATCACCACTCTTGCTTTTCATAACAATCAACAAAATTGTTTACGCCAATTTGAAAACAGTCTATTGTAGATAATAGATAAAAATATATATACATGTAAGTAATACATAAAAACAAAACATATAAAAAACTAATATATATACCAGGTCCTTGATCTTTGCTAGCAACTCCTCTTTTGCTTGATCCACAGCCTCTTTCTTACCAATGATTGTGATTAGCTCCTTGTTTTCGTCTTGTCTTGTGGGAAAAACAATTCTCGCACCAGTCTTTTCACGGACTTTACGGATGTTGATGCCACCACGGCCAATCAAAAATCGGTGATGTTCCTGTTTGGCTGTCACCTCCGCTGTGTAGCAGTTCTCCTGACACTCTTCCGCTAACTTCTTTAACTGAACCTAAAACACATAACGATAAATTCCTTCCATAGCAACATAAATATTTACCATTACGCCTTTGTTTGAACAAAGCTCGAAGGGTATCAGCAATCTTTACACGCTGTATTTTTGCATCATATTTATCGAGGGGGGTTTTGGGTCAACCAAATGTTTTTAAATTTGTCATACGGGAATTTAAAAAATTGTTTTAGTGCACCCATGCGTACAAAACAATCAGTTCATTCATTCATCAATTCAATATGTCCCCTTATTTTTGTTGTTGTTGTTGGTTGGACTGTCAATCGCGAAATTAAATTCCCGCGAAATTTTCTTTATAAGGTCAACCGCGAAAATAAATTTTCCCGTTTTTTCAGACTCGTGAAAATTTATGACAGTAAAGTATTCAAATCGAAACGAAGTAAAAATATATCACTCACCTCAGCTTTCTCCACGTCTTCTTTCGTACCACGTATAATAATTACATCACTTTTTGTTCCCTCAGGTGGAAATCGAATGTTGACATCACCACACTCTGTCATGATGCTCTGGATAAGTTTCCCACCAGGTCCAATCATTGAAGTATGAATCTTCTGTGCAATGTTAACTTCCGATGTAACAATGTTCGCCTAGTGGAGCATAACAATTGAGATTTAATGATATCCGCAACACAAGAAATACTTCTGTGATATTTAAGCGTGGGCTTACTGATAAAAAGGCACAATAGAACAATGCTATTTAATAGATTGTCGTGTCTACGTTATATAACGTGCTTTCTTTTCCTACATGCAAAAAAAAAGAAAAATATTTTTAATCACTCTTTCCTTACCAATTCACTTTGTATTGCCATAATCATTTCCTGTGCTTTCTCTGCTTTATCTTTGTAACCAGTTATAATAATCACATCACTATCGCTGTTCTCGGCAGGAATATCGATGGTGGTGTTGGTCTCTTCTTTAATCTTCTTGATATTAGCACCATTCCGTCCGATAACACTGCCATGGAAGCGCTTGAAGATGGGTACTTCTACACGATAATTTGCTGCAACCAAGTCTACTGTGAGCTTCTTTAAGAATAAGTAACATTTGTCAACATCTTCGCGGGGGCCACGAAGTGTAACAATGTCACTCTTCTTACCAGCTTCTGGAAATGAGATTTGTACCTCAGAAAACTTGTCACGAATCTCACGAACCTTTTCTCCCTTTTGACCAATTATATTCTTGTGAAATTGCTGACTAATAATGATATCCCGCGACTTTTCGTTTTCCTACAGTTAAAGAAATGCATAACAGTTAATCGAAACCATACTAGATATACACAAAACGTATATACCTTTAGTAATCTATATAAATAAGACGTGGAAGAGGCATTAAAGTGAAGATGTTCGATAATAACTGACAAAGATTGAAAAACAAGCTCTAGGATGATGCTACATACCATTTTCTGTGTCATTTCCAAAATTTCAGCTTTAGCAGCTGCTACTCCTTCGGGACTACCCTCGATTCGTATTGTGTTTGATTTGTCAGTGTCCGATGGGATATTTATAGAAGTCCCTGTTTCATTTTTAATTCGGCCAATATTAGATCCACTCTTGCCTATAATATGCCTGTGCCACTTTTGATCAACTTGTATATCAGCATATGACATAGTATTTTTCTAAAATAACAATGACCTGTCGATTAATAGGTCTATAAACATTAAGATAGGTTTAAGGGCAATAATACAGCACCTAATGTTACCTACCATACATACTTATACTTATTGGCAAAATATGTTGTTGAAAACTCCCCATACAAAAGTGGGTACCTTCAACCTTTTGAAAGTTTTTCTGCCAAAATGTTAATATTTGTCCAAAAACTTTTCTGATAGTTATATCGTTTCAATATATATAGGGAGAACTTACCAATTCCTTTAACGACGATTCCAATAGCTGTTCTGCTGCTTGAACATCATTTGGTGGTCCCTCAATCAATATCTTGTCCTTTGCCTCATAGAATTCAATGTGAACCTAAAAAAGATTGCAACAAATTTGAAAGTGATTCACAAATAACAAGGGGAATAGACATCTTGCAGGAAGTAAATAACGTTTTTCCCCAAAAACATTTGCCTGATATTTGCTGCAAGCCTCACTGGAAAATTGTATTATAAAAACATCTGGATTCATTCATAGATTCGTCATTCCTGAACAACACAACTCCACATATAGTGCATGTTCTAAGGGTTAGTGAATAAATTTTGTGTTACCTTGTTATCCAGATCTTGAGTTATCTTTTTAATATTCTGTCCTTTTCTTCCAATGATAAATCGGTGAAGCCATTTTGGAGCATGCAGTTCAGAACTCACAATACTGTTTGCCTAAAAAAATAAATTGTTAATTAATTTTACTTAAACAAATTATGTGAATCACCATCAAAATTTGTTTTTTTATTTTGTGACACCATAGCTAGTTAATTATTCAGGATTCAAGATGTTTATCAACAGGGGCTTCCGAAATTTAAACTGAGGTGCATGGATTTTCATGCTTCTAAAGTAGGTTCCTGGTGCTTCATACTCACTGTTCCCCTCCACAAAAATCTTATGATTAAATAATTTCCCCTGTTCCTTATAAGAAATCTTATAAATAACACTTTTAACTACATAATTGAACATGAATAAAAAAACCTCTTTGGAATGGGAATTCATGCACAGGTTTCAGTTTTATTAAAGTTTATAACATTTATTTTATGTTAGCACATGCAACTCCAGGCACACGATACAAGTACACACCTAATTTCAGAAGTCCTGTCAACAATTTGTTTACTTTTTAAATGTTTATTACAATGCAGCAAAAAATGGACTATTGTAATATCTTCTGCCACACTGTTGTGAGTTACAGCAACAAAGAAATCCTCCAAATTAAAGCACACATACATATAGATAATAGAAATGTTTCGTATTGTTTTAGGTAATTCGAAGTAAGTGCGTTCATGTCCCAACAAAGGTTTGACACTATTTTAAATATTAAATTAGTGTTAAAGTAGATCATTTTATGACCTTAGCCATGATGTGTATATTAATGTACCAGAAGATTTTGATAAGAAAATTAACAATAACACATGTGAAAATTTTCATAAAATTTGATATTTATTATACGTGATAAGAATACATTACTGCAATGCAATGTAATGCATGCAGTAAAACCTACGTATGAAGAACCAATAATTCATGTTTGTCATTTTGAGGAGAGCATAGACACTATTTGGCAAATATGAATAATTCACACTGCCTTCTTTTAACATTTGAGTACAGTTTTCCAGCTTCCCATTCAGCCAAAAAGAAGGTTTCACTTATTGCATGTACCACAAGCAATGCATAAGTGTTTCAGATGACTTTCTTGAACTGACTTTGAAAATTTGGATTTGGAAAATTCCCGCCAGTGGAGTTAATAGCCCTTTGGGAAAAAAGAAAAGAAATTAACGACTGATGGAGATATCTTTGTATGATCAAAGCAATTCTCTGGGTAACTTGAAGCAGCATTTGGGGTTTGCTATAATGGTTGACTGGCCTAAAAACGCCCCCAGCTGGATTATTATTAAATAAATTGTAGCTCTGTCATATCTACGTTGACAAGTTGACCGCAGAGAAATTCTTTAATTCTTGTCCTCCTGATAAGATTTTTAGAAGTAACGCTCACTCTTTCTATCAATATAGCTGTTAAAGGATTGATTGAAACATGATCTGACTTTCACATAATTAACACTTCTATACAAACACAAACACTTACTCTTTCATACACCATGTTTAAGGCATTCCCCAACTTATCTGGATCACCACGCAAGGTTATTGTTTCATTATCACTGTCTGATGGTGGCATTTCCACAGAGACCCCAGTCATACGTAAAATTTCTTGAATACCAGAACCTCTTCCTCCAATAACATATCGGTGTTGGGATTTTTTGACCTACAAAGATTGAGTATGTGTCATAATTATATACACCACACAATATGTAATAATCATTGATAACAAAACATGAGCAAATTAAAAAAACATTCACCTCAACAGAGACAGTTCTTGAGCGTTTTTCACGATCCTTGTAAATTTCTATAATCAATTTCACGGCTTTCTGAACACTATCTTTCTCACCAGCAACAGTCAATTCATCTTTGAGCACGGCCGGAGGTGGTATATTGATCCGGGCACCAGTTACATTTGCAATCTCCTTAGCATTTTCATTGTCAGGTCCACAAATAAATGGATGATATATCTTGGGGATATTGAGACGTTCAAATGCCAACTTAGCCTAAAGGGTAAATTATATTAATATTATATAATATATCAATCAATTGAAAAACACCACCATGACAGGAAACATTTTGTTCTTTGTCCTCACATTTACTGTTTCCGCATATACATCATGCTTAATTTATCTGCTTACTACTACTATGTATATTATAGTTATGCAAAAAATGTAACGTGAACATATGTTCAAAGCAGAACTGACATAATAACACAGGACTAAAAAAACAGCACCAAGTTTTTTTTTTCAAGTACAGAAATTTGAAAACCTCCTAATTCGTACCAATTTTCCACTCCTGTCAAAACTCCTATTATAGAGTAACCTCCCTAATATGAAAACCTCCCTTAATTGAACAATTTTCATAGTCCCTAGGCTGCAATACCTCTCTAATGTTGCTATTGTTAAATTATTTTGTGTGCATGTGTAGACACTCATTTTCTACTTGTAATAAAAACTACTACTGCATTGTATGAACTTTTGTGTGTATTTTTAAGAGTACTGATGAAGAGAATACATTAAAAAACTATGCTGTAGTTTTATTTTATTTTAATAGTCTCACAAAGTAAATACATGTATATGGTCACCTTCTTGTATGCCAGACATTAAAAATGGAAAAAATAGCATTAGGAAAAGTTAAACCAAGGAAAAAATGGAAAAATAGTATTCTACACTTTCATTAAAAGGAATTTTAATGTCATTAGTATTCTTTACGTTATACTGTCACGGTATATTCTAGAACCTTAGGACAGAGTCCGGTAGAAGTGAAAAAGAGTCTGGTAGAAGTGAAAAAGGGCACTTAATGCTCAATTTTTTCAAAATTGTGTAAAATTTTAGGAAAAAAGACTTTTTCCACCAAAATCCAGACCCTCTTTTGACCTAGAAAAGGACCTGATTGCAAGATCTTCTTGGAAAAATAAACATTGGGGATCAATGCCTTCTTAATTATATGTTTACATCTGAGGCAAAGAAAAAATTCCTCAATCACATTGGCATTGTTGAAATATAGTATATTTACTTAATTATAGAATTGTTACAAAATTGTCGCTGGATAATTAAAAAAAAAATAGTATGCTGTTCAGTACGCAAAGTAAATGTATACAGTTGTTTCTGGTGTTAAACTAATACCATAATATACCTAAAAACCAGATCTGGGAGGTATCCCATCATTTTGATTATAGGTCAAAGAGTTTTAGAAAACATGTGTTGACGTTGACATAACCCCACTAAGCACAAAATGAAGGATCATATTTCTGAGCTAAGATAACTTAAGATATATATGATTCTACCACAAAGAAAAATGTGTGTAACAATATCATTTTCTTTATCCACACATTTCAAAGACACGTTTACTAGGTTTCATTTTTGTTTTCAATCTCAATTACGTTTTAAAAATAATGTTTACTTTTGCCATTAACTTCCATTTCAACTGTTTTCTGTAAACATTACAAATATGAATTGATGCTTTCCTGCTGTTATTAAGGAACATATTTTATTCCTGAAATCTCTATTTCTTCTTTATAATAATACTTTAATAAAGTAGTCTGTATGTAGCAACATGACAGGAAGATAATGATCTCTTTCAATTTTTATACAAATCAAACCAAATGTGAATAATTAGTTATTTTAATTATGTATGTATATAACGAATTTGATATGTACATAATTAAAATATTAATCCCTTCTCACACATCACACTACAGTGTGATATACTAAATAATTCCCATATATTTGCCCTTGGTTAGTTAAAAGGTCGGTCATTGTTTGTTTTGTCCAATAAATCTTAATGTGTAATGTTATAATTATTAATTATATGCTAGTGATAATGCACAGCAAAGATCTTGTTTAGTACCTCACAACACTTCAAGTTCAACAAATGTATATTCTTGTATATGTTGTGTATGTATATCCTCACAACACTTCAAGTTCAACAAATGTACATTCTTGTATATGTTGTGTATATATCTTATATATTTGCATCAAATTAAAATTATGAAAGTGAATTGCGAAAATATATTTTAAACGTAAGGTCCAAAGCATTCTTATCGTGCTTCTTGATTGAGCGTAGCGAAAGATGTGAGAAAGTAACATAACAGCTATTTTTGAGTTCTGCCTCTAAGTGCACCTCAGATAGCCTTTAAAAATTTGTCACTACGCAACCTTAATATGTTTTTAAAGCGCAAAGTTTGATCATGAATCATGATTTGCAATCCATTAATTTGATCCCTGATTTATTTCTACAACACAACTACTGATATAATTACTACAACACAACTACCAAAAACATCACAATCAATGAACAACTAACTTGTATACTATCATAGTATATGAAGGAAGATTTTTCCACCCAGTAGTATTAATCAATAACTTCTAGGGGGAGAAGGTATGAATGAGATTTATTAATTTACTATGTTGAGAAAAGATGGTTTATTCAAGTATGTTTACTTATATTTAATTTTTACCTACCCCTAGAATGTTTAGAAACAAATTATAAACATGTTAAACAAGTACTTATTAAATACACACATGCTGCAAGAAGTAGGAGACAGTCAGACTGGAAAAGAAATAAACAACCTGTTTGGTTTGAA
>JANTOQ010329465.1:0-12564 GCA_027564595.1 Bythotiara depressa | reverse complement strand
TGGTTTTCTACAGCATTCAGACATGTACTAATTTAGATTTCACCCTGGGACATAAAATTATTACCATTACCCCTGACATGGCAGCTTTGGACTTGAACTTACACTGTAGAAGACCAAATTTGCTAGAATAAACTTTATGCTTGAATATTGCATCCCAATATTTGTCCATTTTAAATGCTCTTGAATATAATGTAAACATTATCAATTTTACTATGTTACACCCGTCTTCAGCAAATTGATCCCCTCTGATTCCCTTATATGGCAAAAATTTACGTAATGACTTCTTATTTCCATATTCTCATTATCACTATATTGCAGTAGAATCTCTAATGTGCATAAATTTTGCTTTTACCTGTTAGGGTTAGGCATTGAGTATGTTAATCCACATAAAATTGCACTTTTAATGGTACCAAACATGTTTACCTAGTATTTATTCCTAGGAGGCACACTACACTTCATAGGTAATATTTCTCTACATGGAAACAACAGGAAATGCAGTGAACATGAAGGCCGGCTATGAGTTGTGATGTAAGTAGGAGAAATTTTTTATATTTGTTCAATCACATATACATGGCAATAATATCTGTCATATATATATAAATAAAGAAATAAAGAAATTAAATCAAACATCTCTATAAAGGCCACTTTTCCTACTCCTTTCAATCAATTTTTCATAGATCTTGTATTTTATATAAAAGTCTAAAGTGGCCTGTTATTCTTGGTCCTCAAAAATTAAAAATTATTTATTAAATAGATGGCAATGTACAAAAACACATATTTTAGTTCATGGGCAGAACTGCTACTAGGTACACTACAGGTTTCAGTGCTGGGCCCAGGTTTGTTTAATATATACATCAATGATCTGTTTTCGTTTAATGAAGAAACTGATGTTTGCAACTATGCTGACGATACCACCTTTTATGCACGTGATATGAGTCTTAATACAGTATTACAAAGATTAGAACATGATTCCTTATTAGACCTTGAATGGTTTGAAGTGTCGCCTGTTGATAAGAATGAGCATGTTAGAAAAGCAAAAATATGAGCAGGTTCTGGTGAAAAGTTATTTATTAGGAATAAATATTGATAAGGAGCTATCATTTAACTATCATATATCAAACATTTGTAAGAATGTGGGAAGAAAAATATTAGCATTAGTACGAGTAATGCGACTAATGTCATTGGAACAAAGGAGAATATTAATGAAATCATTTATAGAATCACAATTTTCATACTCACATTTAGTATGGATGTCTCATGACAGAAATATGAACAATAAAATTAATAAATTACATGAAAGATCACTTAGGATTGTTTATGGAGATGATAGTTCTACTTTTGAAGAATTATTGTGAAAAGATGGCTCACTATAATGGCATTGCAAATGAAATTATCAAAGACATGTTTACTAAACAAATGAATACATTCTTCCTAAAAGTTACTAAAATATTTTTGTAATAAAGTCTGGAATATGATACCTAATGAAATTAAATATAGTAACAATTTAGAAACATTTTTTTTTTTAAAGTGGACACAAAACCAATACCTTGTAGAGTTTGCAAACAATATATTCCTGGAATAGGTTATATATGTGAATAGGTGAATATACAAGTGTTTATTTTATTCATAATTCATAGTTATTTCTTCTAGTATTAATTTAATTTTATATGCATTTTACGAAAGTATAATAAATGTTTTTATAGTGAATTTTTACATTATGATTTTATGATCATATGGGTGTATGTATAGTCAACAGAATGTTTGACTGGTATTTTACATATTTTACGTTTACCCATGCGAAAGAAAGAATTAATAATGTTTGGCTATTATAATTTTAACATTTTAATGCATAGTGTCACTGAAAAGGAATCAAATCATGTGTTATTTCTTTGCCATTTTGCTTTTTCCAGGGGGTTAGTTACTGGAAATATAAGGTAAAAGAAAGTTGGTAAAAGCTGATAAGACCCCCTGCTCCATCAAAAATATTATGGTATGCTTATGCATTAAAGAGTTAAAACCATTTCCTGAAAACTATATCCAGTCTTTAGTATAATATAAATGTTTTTGTAAATTTTCAAACACCATATCAAATATAATTTATCTTACAAAGATGGTTTAATACAAGAAAGGTAATTCACTGATGACAAGTATTAAAATATTTTGTAAGATAAAAACAAACTGGCTCATGTCATAGCCGATCACTTCCATTTATCAGAGGTTATGCAGCAGCCTTTGCATCAATAATTTTGTTTACAGAATATATTCTGGCAAGATACTGATACTGCTAGGTTCTAGGGCCAAACCTAATTCTGACACTGTCACTCCTTTTGCACTCTTTCTGTTGTTAAAAATATTTAAATTTAAGGCACATTTTCATGGAATGTGTGACCACAAACATTTTTCTCTTCTACCTGACCATGTCCTATGGTTCTTGATTATAAATGTAAATATAAAGCAAAATCAAACTGAAACGTTTCTAAATCTTTCTAAATCTGAACAACAATACAATAGTTTTTGTTATAAATAATAATAATATATTTCACGGATAACTTTTACATTTTACAATACTTTTTCTTCTTATGTATTAACTATTATATTATTAACATACAAAAAATATTATCAAGAATGGGAAATAGTTTTTTATTAAATGTTTATTAATAAACTCCATAACTTGAACTGGTGATCATTCTAAATTTCAGTAAGTTGGACTTACAATGAGTTTGATGAGACAAAACTAAGGAAGAGGATTAAAACGAAAGTTCCATTATGTTCAAAAAATTATTTTTTAATTACTTAACGCATAAATTAACCTTCTTATAGATAACCTATATGATTAAATAAGGAAACCAGAAATTTATTTTACCTCAATAATTAACCCCCTGGAAAAATCAAAACAGAAAAGAAATTAGTAACGATTTAATTAATTCCAGGGAGCTGATGCATTAAATGGTTAATAAAATAAATTACAAATGTTTTTCATCATACAACTTAGTTTCCTTCATCCTATACTTTTCTCAATAAAAATAAAATGACATATTTACAAAATGCTGGACTGAATGGTCTGTTACCTTTAGTTAGTAGTAGTTTGCATTCTAGCTAGTTTAAATTTGGTGAATTTCTAGCATAGCAGTCTTTCTGTAAATATTATTCATGAACACCACACAATATGCTGTTAAATTTTCCTTGAACTATTTATTATTATATTTTTATAGTGTTTTTATTTTCTTTGTTACATAAATAGCTACCATTATTGGGTTGCCAAGCATGGAAGTTTATTGGCTCTATAAAAGCCCAGAATTAAGGCCTTTTCAGCCAATCAAAAGGCTGTATTTTCTTTATCGGACCAATTAAAATGACAGCCATTTAATAAAGTGCTTCATAAAATACCTGTTAAATAAGTTTTAATTTATACACAGGAGAGCACACATGTAGCAAAAATTAATATTTAATTTACTCACTGGTAATGTATGCAATTCTAGTCTTTTGTACTATACAGGAGTACAGAAAAAATATCACAGTTTGGAACAAAGAAAGAACACTTAGAAATCATCTGTGTGACAACATTTACACTTTCTTTTAAACAGGTGATTGCCAAAAATTAATAGTGCCATATCCAGAGTGTTGGATAGGCTGTGGGGTACACTAAAAAGGAAAAAACAAAAATTTGAAATACTAAAAATTATTTTCAACAAGTATTCATCCATGTAAATACCTGTGTTTATTGACATTCAAATCTGTTATGCTTCACATTATTTACCATTGTGAATATGTCCAAGGATGTCAAAACAGTTAAGATGTATTCCCCATTATTATGTCACACAAGGCATCCAAGTTAATACATTGCAGACCAGAAGAACTTACTTGTGATGTTTTAAATGGCAGAAAATGCAGGAAAACCAAAGACCAATATGTGTAGCACGTGTGTGCATGTTTCGTATTTTTAAAGACAAGTTACACTTATATATGTATGGCTTTCATTTCCCCCAGTTACAAAGTATTGACCTTTTATATACTTGAATTGATTTAATCAAAAAAATACGAATGCATCAAAATATTATAATTCAAACAAACACTCGCATTAAAAACTACAAAATTTTAAACTTTAAAGAAATATATCATACTTAATATATAACATACAGATTAATTACTAAATAATATTAATACATAAGTTATTTAAAATATAATACGTTATACATATATAGTTTACAGAGTACAAGGAATATGATGCATTTAATGCATACGATAAATAAAGATTAGATCTCTATTATTGTATTATATTTTTATTATACTTCATATACAATTAGACAGAAATACTTAAAAATCAATACTTAATAGTTAAGGCAATTTCTGTCATTGTCTCGTTGTTCTGTTCATATTGAAAAAATGAAAGCGACTCAAGATGGATTTAACAGTTCCTTGATATAGAAAGATAATTAAATAGATACGTTTTATGACTTAATGGTTTTTGCGTACATAAATAACAATGGTAAATAGCAATGCGTTAGGCAAATATCTTTAAACAATGACAAAATGTCTTATATCCAATTGTTTTTTTATTTTTTGTGTAAATAACATTCTCACCTATTACTTATCAGTTTCGACATAAATTAATTTATTCTTGAGAAAAATAACAGAAGCTTTATGCATTGATTTAATATTTTGAATACCATAATGCAACAAATATATGCACAATTGTATGTTCACAGAACATGAAAAATAATACTTTACATGTTTTATTAATGTTGGTTTCTTTGACCACACCACATACATGCATGCATGGTGTGGAAATTTATGATGAAAGACAAAAGAACCATTCTACATGCCTAAATGGTCTTCTTCCATACTGGCAATGGTCTTATAAATCAAAAAATCAAACATGGTGAAAACCTTTTGGTTGTGAAAATTTGTGCTGATAGTCAAAAGAACCATTCTATATTCTATATGCCTAAATGCACTTCTTGCACAATGACAATGGTCTTTTAAATACAAAAAATCTAATTGTTATAACTCAAATGAAGGAGTAAAGATTTTCAATTGTTTCACATTTCCATCAATTAAGTTGCATAAGATTTGCATAACACTGTGACACCTTAGCACAATGGCTATGATGTCACCAGTGGACATGAATGTGTGTAGTGACTGCAAGAAACTTTGTTTTTTTGAGCATTTGCAATGTTCAAAAACCACAGTAACAAAATCTGAAAATTTGAAGATCTCATGCTCACAAACGGAAGATGTTTTCAAAGTTTTCAGAGAAAAAAAATGCATGCTAAATTATTTTCTCAAGAAATTCATTTTAATAATCAATTTTTATCAAAGATTTATCTGGTAACAAGGACAATAAAATAAAGAACTACAAGGTCCCTCTACTGCGAGGAGCTATAGGGTCTCTGGAATCAACTGAAGTGTCAGTATGATATTCTTGTCTATACCAACGTCTATAGAACATCCATTAAATGTTAATTCTTAATTATAATTAATGTTAAGACTTATCATTCTCCAGTTTGTATCCAGTAAGAGTCACTCTTCTTCTTATTTGTTTTCATCTTGTTAAAACCTTTTTAATAATAAAATGTTCAATTCTTTACAATCACCACGATGGAGAGCTTGAATAGCTTGTTAGTGATTAATAGTTGATTACCAGTAATTAATAATCATCAATCAAATTAGTTGAAGCAGATTCCTTATGATTAGCATCATAATTAAATCCATGTGGTGAGGTTATCTGAAGAGGAACCTAAATCAAATGGAATGAACTAAATAAAAACACAACAAGCTACATTCACGTTGGTAAAGAAAGGAAGATTTCAAATTCCAGGGGAATATTTACTACTAATTACACATTAAAAATTCACCATGGAAATTACAAACAATATTTCCAAATTTTGTGATTACAACCAGGGAAGAAAGTAATTTAAAAAAATAACAACAGTCTGTATATATTGTGAAACATGTTTCGATGTATTTATTACATCACCATCAGTCATATAACTACAGCTTAAAACTTTGAGATTGCAATATGATGTTAAACTTATAGTAATTAAACAATCTCAAAGTTTTAAACTGTAGTTATATGACTGATGAAGATGTCATGAATACATCGAAACATGTTTCACAACATACAGACTGTTGCTGATTTTTAAATTACCATGGAAATTATTGTTAAAAATTGAGCTGGAAATTTATTTTTATTTTTCTCTAAAACTGTTCTTCACTTACATGGAGTTTCCAAGTCCTGGAAAATGATAATTGGAAATCCAGGAATTTAAAATTTCCAGGGAGTCGTGGTCACATTACTTTAACGAAAGTTTCAGAATATTGATTTTACTCATTCATTACCTGGTACCTAATTTTCCTTCTTTTCTTGAAACATTTTTTAACAAACCAATTTTCAGAATAATTATATAACAGTTCCCTGTCAACAAAGATATATTTTCCTAAAAATAAAAATAATAAAAATATATATATATATTTATAATGAAAAAGCAAATTATCGTAATTGGCTGGTAGGGAAAATTTAATTAAATAGCAAAAGGGGAGAACATTTCTGCAGTGTTACATTTAAATAACACCTCAAAACCTTTCTATAAAGGTTAAAGAATTGAAGCCATGGAAGGTGTATGTTGAGGAAGAGAGGAGTATTTCTGGACCATCAAGTTAATTAAAAAATAATCATATTGCATAATTTACTATCAAATTAAATTACTTCACATGATACAATATTGACACTTTAATGACAAAATAGAAATATCAAAACATTGTCAGAGGTACGAAACACTTCAGAATGATTATGTAAATTTGACTATTATGACAATAGCCCCTTCTCTATTTTACTAATAAAATAGAAACTTTATTCAAATAAATTCATGCTCAGAGCCTTCTTATCAAACTTATCACATATTTATAATTTAATTCAACAAAAAGATAAAGTTTAATGAGCACTTGGAATTTGACAAGACATTCAAATAATTTAATGAGATTTTATTTTATTTAAAAGTGAAACACTTCACTCAAGTTAATAGTTTAAAACAAAATACAGGAATGCCAAAAAACTTTTCCCTGACCTTTCTCTGATTTTTTTGTCAAATTTGGTCATCTTTCTGACTTTTTTTATGTCAGATTTAGTAAATTCAAACCAATAAAACAGTAAAATATTTCCTTCACGTCGGAAAGAAATGTATGACATGCTAGCATATTATATGCATACTTATGGTCATAAATACAAATATTAAATTGGAACTTTCACAACAAAACTTAGAACATAAATTCCCCGAATTTTCCCTGATCAGCCAGTAAATGTAATGGAATTCCCTGATATTTCCAGGTTTTCCCTGACCATTTAAAAAAAGCACTCTTTGTCAAGGTTTTACAGGATTTGTGGCAACACTGAAATAGTTAAGTGAACTTTTATTTGAATATAAAACAAACAGAAATATGGACATAATTAAAATTAAGAGTTTAATATTATACATACCACATGGTTTAGAAATGAAACTGATTAGATATCCAACAAAACATGATACCATTATAGATATCATACCATGCCAAACATATGACACACTAAATAACACAGCTACTGGATGTCTGAAAACAAAGAAGTTAATTTAAAAAAACAATGTTGTTCACAAAGAACTCTTGAACATTGTTTCTAATGACTGATTGAAAGGTAGCTGCTATCTAAAATATTAATAAGGTTGATGTTACAGATTTCAATTGTGGAAAGCCAATAACACGAATGAATCAACAAACTTATTTTCAATTAATAGTAATGCTGCTAATTAATTAAATGCAACAATTTCTAAAAGAGAGGTGCAGGCACAGTAAAAGAGTGCAAAAAATATTTTTGATGATGCACACTATGAAATGGCTTGAACAGAAGATCAAATACAAACTTCTAATACATCTTGTTACAAAACACAGTCATGAAAATCACTATGCAATTATGCATAGAAATATGAAATAACTTATTCTGTTAAAAGCCATACATCTAGACATGGCTAATGGTAGATAGTTACTAGGTTTTTGTCTAAGCTTTCAGTTCTGACAGCTTTACAAACATACACATTTCACATCACTACACCACAGGAGCACATTCACATATTGCATTTCTGACATCACTTATGATGTACACAAGCATATATAAACAAGACCAATGTATCTTGCGAAGAGGTCATCCTTCCATGAAGAGGTCATCCTTCCGCAAAGAGGTCATCCTTCCACTGTGCCGTGGATAGGACACGAAATCATAACTATTAGATTGCTAACCACTGTGCTACAGCACCACAAAGTTACTAGGTAATGGATGATTTTCATACTTGTCACTTGTCAGTTCAAGGCTTGAAATAATACCCATTCAACAACATGGAGGAGGGTGTTATGAGTGTGTTTGCCCATCATGTACCAATAAAATACTCTCACCCACATATATTTTTCTGAGTTATTTCAGGCTTGCAGTTAAAACATTTATTGCCACACAAACCATCATATCGATGATAAAAACATTCTTGTTACAAGATACATACCTATGTACAGGAGAACTAGGATAGATAATCCCAGAACTGTTGGTTGCAGTAGCATTAAAGAAATCACAACCTCTAATGGATATTGGTGGAAGTTGTCGATCAGGTGGATATAAATATTGACCAATAGAAAACGTAAGACCCACAAGTAAACCAGACAATGCACCACAACAAACACCCTGTTTGAAAATAAGATTATATGCTCTATAAATATATGTGTGCATACACGTGTTTCATTGGTTGAAGCAAATGCACGCATACATTACAATATTACAGATGGAAACATTACTGCAATGAAGACATTTTGATGTTTATCCTCAACAGCAAATTATTTTTTGTTCATTGGAATTTAATATCGCTGATCAATGAATGACAAATTCCGTATAAAGCAGAGCAATATATTTTTTTACAATTTTTTTTACCTGGGATAGCCTCAATACGGGGAATGGAGGTCAAAAAAAGCTTTAGCTTACATCAAATGGCTTTTATTTCGTGTAAAAATGATAAGCGGTTCAGAAGCTATGAGCATTTAAAGCTTTAATATGAATAAGTGAGAACCCAGTCATGACTAAACGAGGTCAGTCTGTGATGATGTCATATAGGCTCATTCCACTTGATGACCGCGTTTAGTCAAGACTGTGTTCTCGCTTATTCATATCAAAACTCATGCTCTTAACTTATGAACCACTGATCATTTTTACACGAAATAAAAACAATTGAACTCCATTTTTAAAACACTTTAATTTCACATATTTTATATCAAAGTTATTTTTTGGCCTCCATTCTCCTTTAAAGTAGTGTTATCAATGAGGGTCCTGATTGTAATTAAAGTTCTCATTTGAGCAACGGACATTTCTAATTGGCTATGCAATTCAAGCAATAACTTTCACTCAATGAGACAACTCTGAAGTGAAAGTGCAATCTACATGCGAGGATAGAACCATGGCTGTTCAACAATTTAGATTCTAAGTAGCTAGATTACAGATGTATGCCTAAGGAGAGGTGTATAAAATTAAATTAAATTTGATTTCATAGATTTGTCAAGTTCATTATTTTGCTGAAATTAATAACCACAACAAAAACATTTCCCAAGGAAAATATATAGCATATCATTGTGAGTTCCAATACCAGATGGACAAACATGAATATGTTCCATTTAATAGTGAGAAAATACTTCAAAATTGTATTTTTGTGGGAAAATATTTAACGTTATCTCTGAAGAACAGTCTTAAATTTAGACAACTTAGATATGCCTTATACAACAGCATATTACTGAAAGGTAATTTTACACACCACAAAAAAAATTCTTTAGATGAAACATTATGTACCTAAAACAATTGCTTCACAATGAGACAATATATAACAATGGACAAGTGCAATATTTATCTTCAGGATTTCGACAATTTCCTGACTTTTCTAGCTTTTCCATGACTATTATGAGTAAACTTCTCTGCCTTCTTCTTTGTGGAGATTTCAGTAAATTGTAACTTTCTCTTTGTGATGTATGTACAAAAAACTAAAGGTTTTTGTATTTTATATACAATTCTTTACAAGTGTTATTCGTTATTGTCTGCAAAGTCAGCCTTGAGATGAGAAGAAAAACATTAAATCTTGGTCATGATATCTATGGACAAGATGCCAAAATTACCAAAATATCAAGATATCAAATGATATCAAGATAAGACCTTTAAACTTTTTTTCAGATTACCTATTGACTTAGATTACAGACTTGAACTTAGATGATTATGTACTGAAGTCCTTGTGGATGTTCAGAACCGTTGGGCAAGACACATGCCTTGCTTGCCTCCATTTGCAGATTTTGTAATGTCATAAAATGCACAAATCAGTGAAATAATGACACTATCTGAGATGTTTCAAGAAACTATGTAATCCTGTGTGGTTTCCCATCAACCACATTCTCTTTTGGACACTTAAAAAAAGAGATTAAACATGAATGAAGACTAAAACCTCAAATATTCAATACATATTATTGACCACAATTACATGTCTGTAGAAACCCTAGTTTAACAGAGATGCATTAGAAATAATTAAAAAATGAAAGATTCTTAAAAAAGAGAGTGTGAAGGAAAACACTTGTATATTAATTTGGAGCTCTTTTAGCACATACCAGAGTAGTTGCTGTCTTTGAAAATATTCCAAGGGCAAACATGGAAAAATATGGACCACCAATAATACCAAACAATTGGATTGCAAGCTAAAACAAAAATAAAACAGTGCATATACTTGTTAACATTTGAGGCATCACAAGTCTTGAAAACATTTTCTGTTTTCTGGTAGTTTTACAAAGTTTTTGAAGCTCACAAGCATTTTTCGCTATTGTAGGTAAAATATTTCAAAGGCTTTTCCATCTAACTTAACTGTTGCCATTTTGTGGGGGTTGATTTCCTTGCTTGTTTATGGGCCTTGTAACTTCTGCCAAAAGTATAATTTGTAATATATACTATGTTTTATAAAGAAAACAATTCTAGTAACATAGCTGCCTGCCACCATGTGGCATTGGCTAAAAATTTAACAGGTTAACAATGAACAAACAAATGTATGATTTACATGTATGGAAAACTCATAAAACTTAGCGTAAAATGTTGGGAAACAAGCGGTAAGCAAGGGAATGTCAAGAAAATGATTTTAAGATTTTATATTGGTGTGTGAAGATGTTTCTGAAACCATTTTAGATATTTGTAGTAATTTTATATCAACACTACAAAAAGAAATAATATTAGCTGTATATACTTTTTCTATATAACTTCACACCACAAGCTTAGAACTGACGCAACCTTAAAAACTTTATACTGCATTTACTAATGTAGTTGTGAAACTGTGGTACTACATTAAAATTGATGTTTTCATGAATAAGTAAATGAGTAGAATCACTTGCTAGAAAAATAGACCTCAACATGAATAGATATATATATATAATAATATATAATAACACAATTAACTCACAGCACTCTATAATAAACATATAACAAGAAGAGCTGTGCACTTGAACATTGATAGCTACTGAAGAGATGCGATTGTAGAATAGGCTAGTCTAGCAGTGGATCATGAGTGTAAAGTGTCGTAAACCAAGAAATCTGAGAAACAACTAAGTACTTGTCTACTGCGATTGGGGAGGAGGTGAAAAACCTTTCTTTTTTTTCAAATAGCTATAAAGTTAGTTATATACTTGTCACGGTTATGTCAATTCAGGGAAGTGTCCATTAGTGGATATAATGCAAAATAAATGTGGATGTTGGTGATAATAACTTTTGTTCCTTGCAGTGAGTTTTATAAAGTTACTTTTCAATTTCTGTTTCTAGTTTTATATCCGAACATTTGTAACTGAGATTGTACTTTAATTATTTGCTGAGGTACATATCATCCCATTACTTATTACGTTCTCTACTTTCTGCAGAAACATCTGCCGAGGAGATCTATTAACATTCCATTGATATGATCAAAAGCTTATAAATATTTTGTTGAAGCATATAAAATATCAAGAGACCTGGTGAAGAGAGGGATTTAAATTATTTTTTATTATACTCCTTCCCCTATTGCAGGAGTGAGGGGAAGATACAACGTGCTTCTATTGAATTTATTCCTAGCTACAATGTGTGTAACGGAAGGGACAAATTTTAGTATTTGCATGTCACAGAACATTTAATAATAAACTGATGAATACATATATATTTCTAGATTGCAACAATCCATATGTTTGAACTGTGACATTTCATTGCATTTCCATATTTATATTGCATCACTGCATTTCCATATTTGGACTGCAACATTATAAAGATAAGCCAAAACATATATTACAGAGAAAATATTTCATTCATTCTGCTAAGGATTTCAATACTATACCTTTAATGACAAAACATTGGTCAGTTGCCAAAAATTTATGGAGCAGCTGAGAATTTATATAAGTTGCATTGAGAGCAATTATATTAATATATTAATTATATTAACAATTCTTAGAGATGAAGATAAACAAAATACTACTGACTTATCTCAACAAAACATTCTTAATGTAGAAAATATTTTACAG
>JANTOQ010329132.1:2355-12567 GCA_027564595.1 Bythotiara depressa | reverse complement strand
CTTTCATATGTTGTCTCACTTACTTTCCATCTTTCATATGTTGTCTCACTTACTGCCACGCTCCCAAATAATAATAACACGTGACTATTTGTTCTTTCCTCTGACTTTATTAGCTTACTCTACACAATGTGTGCATGTGTGATTCCTGGATATTTATAATTTTGTTAACGCTACATCCTCGTAACTTTTATAATTTTGTTAACGCTACAACCTCGAAACTTTTATAGTTTTGTTAACGCTACAACCTCGTAACTTTTATAATTTTGTTAACGCTACAACCTCGTAACTTTTATAATTTTGTTAACGCTACAACCTCGTAACTTTTACTGGTTGTATAACTTTTAACCTTCTTTAATAAATACTAATATATTTTAACAGTGATAACAGAATTCATTGCAATTTTGAAGTGATCTATCCTGTATAAACATTCGTAAAATAAACAAATAAATAAAAGATATAAATTAATAAATTTGTACATGCTTTCATATTTTATTCTTTCTAATCCACTTTTACTTATTTACTTCAACGCACAACGACGCACAACGCCAGAAAATTAAATATGACAGAAATGAGAAAATTCTTAACCCACTGAAATACATAACAAGGTTTTATTATTCTTATCTTAATGAGGGAAAACAATCTCATATAGATACAAAGACAAATATAGTACATAGAGTTGTAGCAGCATGCAACGTACCTGCTTAAAGAAACAACGCCTTTGCAACCTTAACCTTAGATATACCGGAGAAAAACGCAACTTATAAATTACGTGCGAGTACACTTTCACGGAAAATTGACAAAAATGTCAAAATCAACCAACGCGATTACTAATCATGTGATGGATGACGTGATTACTAATCACGTAATATGACATTTGTTTTGGCATTAGTTCGAAACTGCAATGGGTCCCAAACTCACAAATAGTTGCTGGGGTTGCATGAACAAACTGTCATAACGGTTGCTGTGTCGCACAAACAAACTATCATAATGGTAGCTGTGGTCGCACGAGCAAACTAGCATAATGATTGGTGTGGTCACACCAACAAAATTGCCAACATGATGGTCTGTTTTAAAAGACGTGAATATTCTTCGCTTATCAAAATATAATATAAAGAGCCTACCAAAGATTATTGGTTGGGTTTTTAGGAAATTTTTAAAATATTTTTAATATAGTTAAAATTTTGTGAATCCACGGAAAAAGTGCATGTGCAATAAATGGAGACAAGTTGATTTAAATTAGACGTGATGTAAGAGCAGTTGTATAACATAAAAATTAAGGACAAACAAAATAATCTGTCATATGATCATAATTTTCTTTTACTCCTCACCTGTGCTTTCACACTTTGACAATTGATAAATTCACATGTAGAGATCAGATCCTCAAAAACGACAGCACATTTCTTGCAGTTATCTATTGAAGGAAGTCATAAATATTGGAAAGTATGTACAAAATCTGGATGAATTGGATCATACGAAATAATGTTATACAATAAATAGTGTTATACAAACTTTGCATTAACAATCAGTAACCTTATTTGAAAAATAACTCTATGTCACAGTCGCTAGATTCAAGCATGTATAGAAAGGCCTACGTTCGTATACAAGCACTTTTGCCTTGGCTTGAGTTTAACCACAAGGATATTTTGACTAGCTAAGTGAGCACTTTTAACACCGAGTGTATTGCATTAACGATGGTGTTGTAAAATGCGTCAACAATACGACTTTAAAGTCTTTAACAAATTTTTAAATTCTTAATAACACTTTCTTTAAATAAGTGGATATAACTCGTAAGCAATGGTAAACAACCTCCTAAAAACCTTTATAACTTTATGAACAACCAGTGAGTTTTATCAGCTTTTATCAACTTCATGGCTCCTGTTATTTCCTATATTTAACCCCTGGAAATAGCAAAGCAGCAAAGAAATTAGTAATAAATTAATTTATATGCAGGGGTGGTTGATTCATATGCAGGGGTGGTTGATTCATATGCAGGGGTGGTTGATTCATATGAAGGGGTGGTTGATTCATATGCAGGGGTGGTTGATTCACTTCCAGGGGTGGGGGCACCAAGCACAAAAAAGTATTAAATAATTCTTATACAAACCATGTTGTTAGGAAAACCGACAGTGTTTTTACTGTCAGATTACATAAAGGTCTGAAATAATCTGTGGAAAGAATAGATCACCAAGAAATATATCTTAAACATGTTTTTTTCAATGCTTGCCATGACAGTACAAAATTATATTTAATAGTAGTAATATATACATAACATTACCAGTCAAACACAGTATAGACACAAAAGTATAAAAAACCGCTCACTTACCAAGTATGATCGAGTTGACTTTCCCTTTAACTTGAAGAACAGAGTTTGTGCATTTATACATATAGACAGCCTGCTTATCACTTGTGTTTTCAATCACTAAGTTTTGATTTTTCTCCTGGTATTCCTACACATAAAAGAAAAAAAAAGGAATAAAGATGGACTCATAAGATACAAACACACACCTGCACAAAGTCTCAGTAAAGCAGAAAGAAACACTCAGAGTGTAAAATATACGAACAAGACGGACACAAGGTGGGGAAGCTCTCTGTCATATAAATCAATTATGAATATTGATTTTAATTGAATTTTTTCAACTTTCAAGGAGATTGTTTAACTTAGTTATAATCAAACGTGGATACTTTGCCATGTATTGACCTTTATGTATTTCAAGTGTTATTCATAACAGCTTGGCAGTCCGTACATTGACAAAGATTCAGTCAATATCTAGTGCAGCAGAGTACATTTCAACAGGACCTGAAATAAGTGTAAATCACTGGTCATTGATTGGTAAAAACATGGCCAACAGATAGCCTCTTCATTGGTCACTCTGGTCTGGCACAAACTTAAAAGATTTACCCTCTCTTATATTACAGTGACAGTAGCCTCATATTCCTGTTAAAAGATACAAAATCCTTCGTATCATAAAACTAGTTCTTAGCTATTGCTAAGTGGCCCACTATAGTGATAATAATCTTAGAAAGGGACTGAAAATAACATTCCTATTAATAAATCTGATGTCAGTGTTAATTATGTTTCATGCTGCAAGCTTCTGCATAGTGTGTTTGCGTCAGAAATAAGCAAACAATTCTTAACTTTAAGGAATCCATTTCTTACCTTTTTTTAAATGTTATACATTGTTAATCATTAGCATTCCAAAACTGGTTAATAACAAAGAATCCATGAACCAAGGAGGAGGGTTATTAAAATAGACAAATAACATGTGCGACCTTTTCATTTTAAAAGCTGCATCAAGCTAGGTAGTATTAACTTGATACATAAACATCAAACTAGGTGTATTAACTTGGTACATAAACATCAAACTAGGTGTATTAACTTGATATATATAAACATCAAACTAGGTGTATTAACTTGATACATAAACTAGGTAATATTAACTTGATTCCTTTGTTATTAAACAAATAATTACAAAAAGGATTATTGAAGATGAATGTTGGAAAATGTTTATCCACCGCCCCACTCATCCCAAGTTATTTTGCCTTCTAATTCACAGCAAAATACAATTTTATATACAATACAGCCAATATGATGTTAAAGGGCACATGCATACAAATAAAATAAACCTACAGCAGCTAATTTTTCAAAGAAATTTTCATAAAATCATACACAATAAAAGACCAACTTTTAACAAGGACCACTTTTAACAAGGACCACTTTTAACAAGGACCACTTTTTCTTGCTTCTTAAGCTGGTCATTTTATTTATTTATTTATTGGAATTACAAAGAAGGTATTGTAATATTTTTACTCAAAATTATCTTCACACAAATCTTTTCATGGTTATAGTACTTTACTCAGGGGTCTCGAACAGAGCAGCAATTAGTTCAAGCAACGGATAATGTCAAAATTATTTCCCATAGCAAACTTTGTTTGGATAATATTTTGTAGTGTTTTGTAACTCTAGAAATGCGTTGTTAGCCTGCATAAAAACCCGTTGAGTTTAAGCTCTTCTAGGGTGTGAAATATTCTCCATAATTTTCTTGTCTTCAGCCTTCACCAATGGTGAAAGAGATCGATAATTAAAATTTCATTACCTTCAATATTCAAACACATGTTATGATTCGTTATGATAAACGAGCGGCCTGGAATAAACTTGCTAGGAAAAAATTAATTAGTGGGAGGCCTCAAATATACAGCTAGGATCTTCAGAAAATTATAAACAAGTGCTGACACCCTTCTAAATGAGACCCCAGAGTAACTACTTTAACATAAACATACTTTCTCCTATGAAACTCTTACAGGAAATCTTTATAATTTATGAGCAACTAAGGCATCTTATCAGCATTTACCAATTTATCTTACATTTCATTTCCAATAATTAACCCCTGCAAAAAGCAAATTATAAAAAAATGACCACTGATTTGATTCCTTTCCGGGACACAATGCATCAAAGGGTTAAAAATCAATATGTACAGTATGATGGGCACCTACCACAACCCACTTTTTCATCTGCAATTCAAAGACAGGTGGCTTCTTTGCAGGTGCTGATGTTGGTGCTGTAAACTTCTTAAAAGCTGGAGGTGAGTATGGTCGAGGGCTCAATGCAGAAGCCTTCGTTGTTTTAACTGGGCCTTGGTTACGCAACTCTGGATTTTTGTGTGTCTTCATATCATCAGTCACTTTTTTCAAACCTAAAAGATATTGTAGAAAAATGCTTTACATTTAGTATATATATACGATCTGTGTTGGTTGTCAGAATACTGAACCATTCATTCCGTATTAATGTGCAATACAAACACACAAAATCCTTTTAATAAAATATTTAAATCTGAAAGAAAAAATAGAAGAGATATAAAAGTAGGATGAGATAAGCTTCATCACTTTATGCTCATTTTTATATTCGTGTATTTTTCTAAACATATCTAAATGTACAAATATATCAGCAAAACTGTTTGATCAATTGACATTTTTTCTTCTTTCAAAGTTTTGTTAATGAGTGAATAGTTTAATTTTTCACAATGTGTTGTGAGTTTCATTGTTGACAATGTGTTGTGAGTTTCACTGTTGACTATGGGTAGTGAGTTTTAGTCTCATAATCATTATTGCTGCAAAACCTTGATTACAACATCACTGAAAAAATTTTAAATTAATTTTAAGGGTAATGAGAGATTCAGAAACCTTGGAGCCATGGGGACTCCATATTTTACCCAAATTCATACCAGTTGAAATCATTACTGGGTGGAACGTTTGTACAAAACTTTAAGATCATTGAACAAACCGATGCTAATCCAAGATGGTGTATTTGGAGAATACACACTCTGTGAAGATAATGTAAAAACTCCCCAAGTTACATAGTTATTTTCGTATTTTTGTTCATGTTGTCAATAGCTGCAAAACAGTGTATCGATGAAGAAAATCTTCGTATTTTTCTAACCTTCTTATGGAGAAACTCTATACCAAAAGAAGCATATGTTTGGTAAATTACTGGTCTAAAATTTAGACTTTATTTATATGGGATTTAATCGGAATCTGTTTGTTTACTGATCTTAGAATTTTGTAGGCATGCTGCACCCAGAACTTCCACTGGTATAACTTTGGTCCTCGCATGGTTCCATATTTCCACAGACTTTCTGATTCCTGCATAACATTCACTGTTAAATAAACAATAAACTCAATCACTTCAATTTAACTGACTATAGTCCAAAGGGTATTAATATATAGCGAATATGTATTTACTTTCAAAACAATCATAGTAAATTATTTAATTGTCCTCTGATAACTGAATCCATTTTTCATGAAAACCAATAGAAACATCTCATGTTATCATGTGACATGAATTTGGGAAATGCCTACTTAAAGTTAAAATATTTTTATATTCTTTTCATATCTTTAATATTTTTATATTCTTTCCAATACTTTAATATTTTTATATTCTTTTCATATCTTTAATATTTTTATATTATTTTCCTATCTTTACAACTGAAGAGATGAAATCTAGAACACCTGATACAAATGATTATTAAAAACATCTACCTGAAGTGACTGAAGATCCCTTATTGAGCTGAGCAAATAAAGCTCCTTTGCTGCCAGAATCTTCTACATCTGCAGCAGGAGCAGGTGCTTGCACAGGTGGTGGTGGAGGTGGAGCAGCTACTGGTGGTGGTGGTGGAGGAGCGCCACCAGCAGATGATCCCACTGAAGCAGCAGAGGCAGCAGTAGCAGCCGGTTTCTAGTAAAATATTAGTTGTGTCAAGTCTGGATAAAATATTAGTTGTGTCAAGTCTGGATAATAGAAAAAATTATTCTGTGCCATGTGATAAGTACTACCACAAGTCACATCAAAGACTAACAAAAATGCACTCAGTTCCTTTCTACTTAAAACACTTAGTATCAAGGGTAAGCGACATTTACTATAGATACAATGTTCTATTTGTCCATTTGAAATAAGTATGCTGCTAGAATGAAGTTTCAGAAATCAATCAATCTTGGTACCTATTTACAACAGGTAAGTTTTATTCAAAGAAACTATATATATTTGGACAACATTATTATTTTAACTATCAAATAGTTAGTCAATTAGTTTTCACACACAAGTGTGATATTTCTGAGAGTGAATGACACACGTCCAAATAAATCCACATGTTGTGTTCATTTGTCTAACAGAATGTTAAAACTATAGTTTGTGCATTGTTCCTCCCATGCACTAGCGAGGGAACATTTAAATCTGGCTTGCCTTTTTCCTATTATGGGCTGTCTAACAATTTTCTGCACTTTTATTTCATACTAACTTCCGTATTCTTTATGGTACCATTAGTGTTTATATTTACTATGTAGTTCTCTACGAATTATCTTTAAAACTAATGGCAGAATTTTCAATCTCCTCCTCAGCTGCAATTTTTGAAAAAATTTAAATTCATTACTCAAATAAGACAAAAGGCAGCTAGGGGAGTGTATCGCATAACAATCAGCCACTGGCCATTCTGTATTGAAAACATTAATTATGTATAGGTACTTAAAGTAAAAAACAATAACAGCTTTAGATTCTTCGTAGATGCTGAAATGATTAAAAAAGCATGTTTCAAAGAAAGGATAAATAAATACCTCCCTGATAGAGTTGTTAGTTGAGGCCAGCTGTTAAAAGTTATTTGGAACAATTTATTGATATATCCACAGTTTTTTATTGTACATATGAACCTCAAAAGGTTAATGCTTGGAAGGTTATGAATTTTTCCAGTTGGTTGGCTTAAAAAACAGTCTCGTTCTATTGATTATAGGAAAAATATTCTTCTGATATTAAATGTAGCAAACTTTTTTGTGTACTTTCGTTTCCAGCAGATCTTTATATCCATCCTTTATTGTTAACAGGGGGTTCATGAGTCAAATTGTTGTTGTTGTTAATTAAAATTGTTAAATCATACAACGAGATTATAGATGAACCCCCAATGTTTCTACAGTACAGAACATAACAGTCCATTTCTCCGGAAGTACGCACAGCTTTTAATATTATTTCCTGTATCTTCTGATATACCGATTTATAAGGAAAGGGACTCCAGTCTACAGATTTTAGTATATAAAAATCTTGATTTTTACATTAAAATATGGGAAGACAATTATAGTGAAAATAAAAATATTTAGTGCTCGGGAGCCTTATCTCTCTCCGTAAGGTAAGTCAACTTGGAGAAAATCCAATGTCAACTTAGAAACTACCCGTGGTGCATTCAAGCGTGGTGTAACACTTCTTGTTCTTTTTAAAACTGTCAAAAGTAGCTACAGCCTTGTTGTGTAAAATACAATGAACTTTTGTGTAAGACTATTTATTGACCATGTTGACTCTAAAATAATAACATTCTCCAAAAACAATTTCTTTAGTGAAATTAGAAGGTAATAAATATACATACCTAATAAAACAATTTTTATACCTTTAAACATTACACTTTATAATTATGTTTTTATTTCTTTAAACATTATACTTTAAAATTATGTTTTTATTTCTTTAAACATTCTACTTTATAATTATGTTTTTATTTCTTTAAACATTCTACTTTATAATTATGTTTTTATTTCTTTAAACATTATACTTTATAATTATGTTTTTATTTCTTTGAACATTATACTTTAAAATTATGTTTTTATTCCTTTAAACATTACACTTTATAATTACGTTTTTATTTCTTTAAACATTATACTTTATAATTATGTTTTTATTTCTTTGAACATTATACTTTATAATTATGTTTTATTCCTTTAAACATTTATACTTTATAATTATGTTTTTGAAGATTAAATGTTTTTACTTCTGCTCCTTCTTATAGCTATTGAGATTTGTTTTAAATGCCATAAATTTTTGAAGCAAAGTTGCTTACATCACTAAACTGATAAAAACTTTCTTTACCTGATTGCCTGCCTGTCTAATTATCACGTGTTCTTCAAAGATTGATGCTCCTGTAGACATTGATTGATAAACTTTATTCTTTATTTATAGTTCATTTTTCATAATTCCAATAAATTCCAATCAATACTTCAATTGAACTGAGTGGTTGTTTTGCACAATCGAATGGCATCATATAGACGCATACCCACAGGTACAGTAGAAGTGGTCCCAATAAGTGAATATTCAACTTATTGACGGTTAGTGGTTATTGAGGGTAGAAAAATTAAGGAAAATACAAGGGGACAAGAATTTGGTTCCACTTAGTGAATGTTGATTTTAGAGAGTTGTTATTACTATTATAATTACTAAAACAAAGAAAAAACTTACTTCTTTATTCCAGCTTATGCCTATACTATGGTTATCCTTAACATAATTAGCCAATCCTTTTAGCAGTTTAATTAGGGAAGTTGACCAGTCAGCTTGTTTTTGATCTGATCTAGAAATAAATGAATAAGAATCAGACAATGCATCTTTTATTCTTTAACGTTCTACATAATCTTTTCCAAGGTTCTACATCATATTTTCCACTAAAATTGTTTTCAAAATAAATATAAAACAGAAAAAAATTTACAAATATTTTTTACACCTTTTAAGAAATTATTTAATTTAAGTATTATATATAAGTTTAAGCATTACTTAGGTTAGTATTACTTAGGGTACTTCCTTAGGCCTCTCATAATTAATCATTCATTTATTGTTAAGCATGCGCATCAGGTATATAAAACTTTATAAAATATCGCATTTTATTTAATTATTTTGTTTGTAAAACGCAATTTTTTTTTATAATTCATAAAACAACATCACCAGCTAAATATCCTTTAATTATCGAATTTTGTGCAACTATTCTCTTAGGCCACGTTTACATGGAAGTCACAGGCAAAGTGAAATCAAACTGAGGTGAATTTTTTTCTTCCACCCAAAGTGAATTTTGTAAACAAGAATTCATTCATTACAATTTAGCTAAAGCTACATGTCACTTCTCATGAAGTGAACTTTCATGGTCAGTCTTCATAATTCACTTGGGATTGATTTTTACATGAAAATCTCACACTGGTTTGAGATTTCACTTTGGTCCATTTGACCGAAGTTAAATAATATAGATGAAGTGAATTTCAATTCACCTACGGCATGTAAACACTATAAAGAGACAGACAGAAAACGGAATTGAATAGTGACATCTAACGCCGGTTTGAGTTCACTTCCGGACTCATATAAACGTGGCCTTAGATTTCAAAACACAATGGGTGCTCTTTACAACTGCATGACATAAAACAGAACAATGTTTATCATTTCAATTAGCACATAGAAGAAGCAGATTAACATGCAATATTTATGACCTGCTATAATAAAGCTTATGACTTCATCACAGTGATTATTTTGTAATTGTCCAATACATAGCTAATCAAAGAAAAACATTTGGTATAATATGTAGCTGAAGAAAATACCTCACAATATTCAGAATAAGTTGTAAAAACTAATAAACGAATGAAGTTTTAATTAAACCTCTATAATGGAGTTTTCTATTTTCCTGTTTGCACGAAGTCGTTGCAGTGCATGACAGCTGCCTTTATAATCAAATTTCCTTCGTAATAAATTCTCAAGTGTCGTAAATTTTCAGTCATTTTGTGCATTAAGAGTGGAAGTTACTTATAAAGTTTCAGTCACTTTGTGCATTAAGAGTGGAAGTTACGTATAAAGTATTTCCAGTCACTTTGTGCATTAAGAGTGGAAGTTACGTATAAAGTATTTCCAGTCACTTTGTGCATTAAGAGTGGAAGTTA
>JANTOQ010328910.1:0-12568 GCA_027564595.1 Bythotiara depressa | reverse complement strand
CGTACACACTGATGCAATCTGTACCGTACGTCTTCGTACGATTTGAAAACATGTTTAGTACGTTTATTGCAAATATAGTTGGACAAGCGTACGTACGTACGCACGTACGCCTATTTGTTGCACCCTGCTGATGGAGCAGATTTGATCATCTCTACATGTGAATCTATTTTTTCCTGAATATGAATGATTTTCTTTACCCTGAATTTTTCTACATTTGATCAACCATATATTTATACGGAGGGGAGGCTTATAAATGACCCTCCTCTGCTTATTAATGACCCTCCTCCATATATAATCATTCTATTAAAGTTTTTAGCAAGATGAATCCAAATTTAATTGCATAACTATTGATAGAGCTTTCATGTATAGCATAATAGATGCCCTCCCTCTTTTTAATGCTCCCTCTAAAATTGGAGAAAACTTAATAAGTGCCCCCTCTAATAAATGCCCCTCTCCCAGGGGGCATTTATTAGAATCAATCAAATATAGGAGAGGCATATATTAGAATCAACCAAAAAATTTTAAAAACTTCTTGAGTATGACAAATATTACATATCTTACACATTTTTTGTTTGTTTCGAAAACGTTGGAATACCTTAAGCCAGTAGCAAATTTACAGCCAGAAAAATGTCTAGGCCTTTAAGGTAGAATTATGTGAAAAATTTAATAAATGCCCCCTTCCGTTAAATGTCCCTTACCGCAAATATTTAAATGCCCAGGGCATTTATTAGAGGATCTATGGTATGTGATATATTTTAACTCTCCTCCACAGTCCTTAAGTCTGTCCTGAAGAAGAGCATGGTGTTTTCTAAGTTTATTTATTAATTATTATCTTTCAGCTCAATGTTGGACATTTGGACAGACTGCTGTGTATTTTTCAATACAGTCTCCACACTTGCAAGTGATGAGAATTTAACTATGACATCTGGTAAGAACATTACGTTAGATTGTAAGCTTAAAAAACAAATTTGTTGGTTGAAAAGTATAATAAAAAGTCTGAATAATAATAAAACATCATTGAGATGGTCTCATTTGAAATTGGAACCATTAAATCCATAAAGTAGTTTTGACTTTTGAGAAAGTTGTTTAAAATGAAAGTCAGTCAGTTTTTAAACTTTTGGAATAGCTGTTCCTAAGATACGTAATTTTTAAATGTTAGCTTTCTCATACCTATGTTTGTCCAGTCTTCACACTCATTTAGACTGCATTTAATAATATTATTTACAACAAACTTTCAGTGAACCACAGCAACAAACCTCGTACAATGTTTTCGTATAATTTGAAATTGTTTGAAATTACTTTTCAAGTAGTTCATCGTCAAGTGAGAGTAAAAATATGACAGCTTCTGTTGATCATCAAGTGAGAGTAAAAATACAACAGCTTCTGTTCATCGTCAAGTGAGAGTAAAAATACGACAGCTTCTGAGGAGTAATTAGAAATTTTTAGAAATATATAATTATAATACAATACAGATTATTAGATAAATTGATATTTATTCAGAATATCATTCATTATATTTTTCCTTAAATTATCTTATGGTTCTGCATATTAGGTCTTAACTAACCAGTGATCCATCAAGTGCTTTCTCACATATTTTTTCAGATTTGTTTTTTCCATAGGAAGCATAATAATTGAAGATACATGAATGAGTTAATACAAACTTTGTTAAATAAATTTGTGATTAAACATATTAGAAAGGTGATGTTCTTTCAGAGGACAACACTTTACTTTGAGAATGCGATAATCAATGTTTTATTTTAAAAGGAGCATGTGTCTGGATATAGGTAAAGTTTCATCTCCTGCAATAATATATATTAAAGGAACATTCACGTGTCATTTTATTTGTTCCTTATGGAGAGGTTATTTCATTTAGAAATGGAACATAGTATAAGTGTTTATTTTGTTCCTTATGAAGAGGTTATTTCATTTAGAAACAGAACATGGTGTAAGTGTTTATCTTGAAGAAGATCTATTTACTGCAGGATTTAAACCATTGACAGGAAATTTGTTACACTTTGATTTGAAAGAAAGTGAAGTTGATGAAGTAAGTGAACAATGATTAATGACCTACTGTGATATATATCAACTTAAGACTATTTAGTAGTGTTTGTTTAAATCCACCACCTGGTTATTTCAATCAGTCTTGTTGTTATTGTGCATTTAATGTGTGTTCTTTATGTTGGCATATGTCAGTTAGTGGCCTTTCTACAAGGAAAGATATCTGGAGCCATGACTAAAATTAAAGTCTGATATCCTTCCTATCAAAATAATATTATCACTACAAAGAAATAATAAAATAAGTTGAATATCAACTAGGAACATGATACAGATGAAGTTCTATAATACCTGGCATCAGTGAAATACCAACGTTTTTTCTATTGTGTTGTTTCCTATGACATACTACTGGAAAGAAATTATGCTATTTAAGAGGAAGGATGTGGAAGCAATTAATATAGTTGACTTTTTATTAATTCTTACGGCAAAGTACAATAATTATGATAACATTTATTCAGAGTTTACAAAACAGAGCACTTGAATGCAAAACATTTTACTAATCTCAATTATTGTTTCCATTTTTTAATATATTTTTTCAGAAATTATTTTTCAAATGTCAAAGTTTATTTTGTATAATATACATTTTGGAAAAAAATATTTTTTTGAAACAAGTTTTTAATGATCAAATAATAAATTTAATTGTTTTATTTCAATAAGAGAGTGTTGCATGGCTGCATTTTTTGTTTCTTTTGCTTCCTCATCAGGATAACTCACATACTAAACTACGAATAGAAAACATTGTTGAATTAATAAATCAATTGGATCAATGTGGAAATCTTCCTTTTGCTTTTGATGAGAAGGAGAAGATTTATAAACCAATACAAGCAAAAGAAATATCAACATCGCCTGTTAAGAAACCAAAAACATTGGAAGAAGAAGATGAAGTTGATGTAAGTACTAATATTTCTGGACCATTTTTGCTCTCAAGAACTGGAATTGAATTGTTATTGAAATCATTCTTCGGCCATGTTGAAGTAGTTATATTATACCATATTTAGGCATTAGCAAGAACATATTTACTATGCTGCATTTCTTAACGTAGTAAAATAACATTTAAAATGTAGCAATTATTAATTTTGTTGTTCTCTGCTGTTAGGGATATTATTGTTTTTCATGAAAAAATAAAACTTTGTGATGTGATCGCTATCTAGATGTTGTCTGTTTGTTTGTTTGTTTTTGTTGTAAAAAAACTACCATGGCACAATCATTTGTAGAAAATAAACTAAGCCCCGCATATAATGTTTAGCAAATGTAATAGGAAATAAAGACACTTTTGTGACATATTTTACCAATAATAATAATAGTGCTGTAACTGGAATGATATTTTTCTTTAATGGCTTCGTAATGTTTAATCTCGATTTGTTACTGGCTGTCGTGTAAAGTTTTTCATTTCATTACATCATGATGTTCACACTCCTTGAATGCTTTTGTTAGAATTGTGCTTTCTTGTAACTGTATGGGCTAGATATTTGGTAAAATGGCTAATTAATTAATTATTATAATGCAATTATCTACCACACCCTTTAATGATGTCATGACATTTACTCATCCAGAGAGTGCTTTTTAGGAAAATTGACTTCCAATACACTTTTGGGCTCGAAGCTTAGTAACATGCCTAATTAAGGCACTGTCATCGTAATTTAAATATTGAACATGCCCTTAAATGATTATTGTTTAATCTCCATCATAAGAACTTTTTCAGAAAAAATTGTGCATTCCATTCTACATGAATTCTGATCTTTCATTCAGTGGCATCATTTATTAAGTATGTTTTAAAGAAGAATTAAGTTCTAATTTTTATCCTTTAGAAAGATAAAATGCTAACTGATGTTAAAATGTAAAAATATTATCAAAAGTTTTTAACTTATTTGTTTGACTGAGCGAGACGTCAAATTTAGGCTGTGATGTTGTCTCTGGTGCACATTCTAATTTGATAGCAAATTAAT
Source organism: Bythotiara depressa (assembly GCA_027564595.1). Lineage (NCBI taxonomy): Eukaryota > Metazoa > Cnidaria > Hydrozoa > Anthoathecata > Bythotiaridae > Bythotiara > Bythotiara depressa. Next base: position 8,567 of record JANTOQ010328910.1, on the reverse strand, counting down.
CAATAAAATTGAAGTTTTGCATATGGTACTTTGCATTGTTGTAGTATTCTACTTAAAGCAAAACATCATTCATGCTGTGTCAGGATTTTATGAGTGTATCGCTAGTTCCAGGCCTTCTGTATTTCCTAAATATCTATAACATGGAAACGAGTGTGTGAAATCATTTTTGAAGTTATCTGTATATCTTTATTATTTATTGTCATCTTTTTGTTACCATATTTGGTAAGTACACCTGTGACATCAGCTTAATCTTGTTTACTCAAGATTGACTTCTGACTTAATCTCTTTAAACATTTTCCCTTGAAATAAAAAACATTAATCAGTATTTTAAATTTTAAAAGGGATTGTTAAAGAAGAGAATAATATTTCTTATAATAATAAAACTAAAACTCCATTCAAAGTTATACCCTCAACTTATGCAAAGGTTCCAGAAGGTACAGAAAAAAAGTGAAAAATCACTTAAATATATTTACTGAATATAATGGTTTTACCATGAACATGCTGTAAATGAAGAGTTCTTACATTAAAAAGCATGGTTTTATCATGTGCCAATAACAAAGACTTGTAACATTAAAAAGCAGTTTTACAGAGAATTTATGTTCCACAAATGAAGTTTTACGAAGAATTCATGTTCAACAAAATGAAGGTTTCTGACATTAGATATTCCTTTCCAGAAGTTTTGTCGTCAAAAATTGCAAAACAGTTACACTTTATTTTTAGAAAAACTGAATTTCAGATGCAATTTCACCGATAAAAATTACATAAATTTGAAAGGTTTTAGCTTCAAAGTATAATTATTGTAGCTTCTACATTTGTATAAAAGAAATTAGTTTTCTCACGAAAACGAGGCTTTGTTTGCCATGAAAACGAGGCTGTGTTTGCATGTATTTAAATTTAAGACAGTGTTAACCATACATATAGATAATCATAAAATGATTGCTGATGGCCACATCAGTTTAGCTAAAAGTTTATTGTGGCCTGTCATATCAAAGGCCTTGGACAAGTCAATGAAACTGCCCCCTACCATTTTAACATTGTTTACTTCCTTTCTGATATTATCAATGAATAACCTTGCAGCTAGATCCGTTGATCTTTTATGCCGGTAGCCGAACTGATATTCAGAGAGAAGTTTATTTTGCTCCAGATAATCTATTTGTTTGTGTACCGCTTTTTCTAAAAAAAATGATAAAGTAGTTAATATGGATATTGGGGGGTAATTATCAACTTTCGAGAGTGATCCAGATTTAAATATGGGCGTTATTATGGCGCCTTTCCATTTGGGTGGTACTGTGCTGGTTTTTAATGAAAGATTAATGATAAAACATAAAGGTTTTGCTATTTCCAATACACTGTCTTTACGCATTCCGGGGGAGGTAAGTTGTCGATGCCAGTGGCTTTGTTTCATTTCAACTTTTTTAGTTCTTTTTCCACATACAGTATATTATTGAAACATAATCAAAATTAAATATATTGCTAGTGATTGGTTTTGCTTTAGGGCTTTCCTTCTAGGTAAAATTTTCAAGTGGAAATGTTTTTTCTTTAATTCACTGGCTACGTTAGAAAAGAACCTACAAAACATTATTTGCTTTTCCCTCAGTATAGATGTTTTATGAACTTCATCTTCTACGAAAGGTACAGAAGATGTTGCATTAGACTGTTTATTGGGAAAAACAATTTTTATGGCTTTCCAAAATCTACAGGGGGTTGCTATATTTTCTGTCATCAATTTCTTACTGTAGGAACATTTTGCAGAAAGAATTGCGTGAGTACAGCGATTTCGTAACTTGTTGTATGATGACCAATGTAATTCTAAGTTGGTTTTCCGAGCTTTCCATAAGATCGTATCTTGCTCATTCATCATAGATTTTACTTCTGCGTTAAGCCATAGACAGAATTTACCTTTTACTTGCTTATGTATGGAGCATGCTTGTTAAAAGTGTTAGTGTTTGTTTAAAATATTTCCAGGCACTGTTTACATCTGTAGAAAAGTATACTGGATCCCAATTAAAATTGTGTAATTCTTGACACATTACTCATGGTTGTATTTCAAGTAGTTTCGATAAAGATTTGTTCTAGGAGCATGCTTTTTTAAATTAATATTTCTTACTAGGCTGATCATATCATGGTCACTAATACTAGTTGGTATGGTGTCATGTTTATGGTTATGTTAGGAACTAAGTTGAGTAAAGTTGCATCACACTTCAGGAACAAAATATGAAAATAAATGTTTTATTAAGAAAATATCAATTTCCTGGAAAGGAAACAAGTTTGTTTACTCTATAATAATCTAAAATATAAATGTCTCCCACCTGCAGACGATATTTATCTTTTTCATGTCAACATCCCTGGTATATAAAAAATCTATGAATAAATTATTATATTTCACATAGAAAGATTGTAAAAAAGATTATCCGCAATAGTGCTCACTCTCAAGTCATGTATTTAAATAGGAGAAGAGAAGAATTTCTAACTTTACTATCAATGACTTCTTTGCTACATAGCAAAGTGTTTGTACTCATACTTTCGGTAAATATTTGATTACTGAATATCAAAAGTCTAGCATGTTTCTATTATTATATTATTGTTTGCTGCATGTTTCATCTTGCATGCTATATATATAGGGAATAAAACAAAGAAAAACCATAGTTGTTTAAACATTTCGGCTGTGGCAGAAAAGGAAGTTAAGATTGTGAGAGTGGAGCTTTGCTCAGACACTCAGTCCTCATGTTTGGGGTTCACGAGTTTAAACATCCCCCACTCTTCTGCCGATGTAAACAATTCAGAACTGTTGAAATTATGCCAGAGAAGTAAGAAATTTCATGTGCAAAATGTTTAAACAATGAAATTGCCACTGTAATGAGGCATTTTGCTGTGGTGTATTATGTAAATGGCCGATCACCGTGACAATTTTTTGCCGTGGTAAATTTTATTGAATTTCAATGGCTGCTATGTTGTACTGTACACTGTGGTAGTAAAATAAACAGTAAAATAACAATATAAATGGAGCATTCTTCTTATATCCTGTTTTTTTTATTATGTTAACAGGAATGTAAACAAACAGTACTCTTGTAAAAAAATTTATTGACAATATAAAACTGAAACTGAAAAACGGTATTGTTTCAGGAAATGTTTATTCTAACATTAACTTTACTTGTTTATTTGTTTGTTTGTTTGTAGGTCTCAGAAGATGTTGTAATTGATGATGAAATCGAAGAGGATTATGGGTAAGTAGCATCTTTAACTACGACAGTGAAACGTTTTTGCAATTTCAAATAATTTGAATTGTTTTATAGAGATTTCCACAGGCAAAAACGTTCTTCAATGTGGACTGAAATCTGATTGGCTGTTGAAGTTGAACTTTTTGGTCAAATTTTGTTTACACCACAACTTCCTGAACAAAGCATTTTAATTTGCTGACCCTTGAGCAAAGTCATCTTCTGTGAGAATTATGGAAAATTATGCTAATTGCTATACTATGTGACATGAAGTGTTGTGAAGAGACATTTATGAATTGCTGATTTTATGAATGGGTGCTGAGTGGGAAATTCACTTGAGTTCCAGACCAATACAAAATATTTACTCTGTGATACTTCCACTGTGTAGTAAGTTTTAAAATGTTTCCCTAGTTAGTAAAACAATGCATGGAGAATATCAAGTCATGTAGAGTAAAGATATTCTCTTGAAAAATGCTTGCCCCATCATTTGTTAGGGAAGTTCTGAGTTGTTGCAAACACCTACTTAGAAATATTGCAGCTTTTTTTAGAAGTGCAGGTGGAAACCAGTGCTTATTGTTTATATTGTTTTTTGTTTTTTAGTGACATGTCACATGTTGATGAACTCAAGGTTTGGTTTTTGTTTACAATGAATGTTTTCATTGGAAAATGTGTCATTTCTTATAGTGTACTGTAAAGGGGTGGTAAAATGAGGACTGAGCAATTGTCAACAACAACAAGGTGACCTCCCCTGAGTCTCGTGGGATTTATTTTCTTTCTCATACAAGAAATAAATGTACAATTAAAATGGTACTGTCTATTCTATTGTACTGCTGAGATTATGTTAGCAAAAAAAATCCTGGCATTTTGTTTCCTGTTCCAGTCCGCTGCTATTTTACTGTATTGTACTGAAAGCTTGAGAGAAAATTTTATTATATTATCAATTTTATTCTTTTGTTTACTTTTAATCCCTTATAGAAATTTATTTAACGCATTAATGCATAACCTTACCTCCTGGTTATATTAAACTTCCCATTGAAACCTTTATAATTTTATGAGGAACCAGGGGGTCTTATCAACTTTTATCAATTTTTATTTTCGTTATGTTTCCAATAATTACCCCCTGGAAAAAGCAAATTAGCAAAGAAATGACCGATGATTTGATTCCTTTCTGGGGACTATATGCATTAAAGAGTTAAGCAAAATATATTTTTTATTTGAGGCGTAATTTTGTTTTTCACATGACTTTGCTAGGCATTTGAATTTTCCATGAAACTTTGTCTTCAGTTAGAACTTGTTCATACAATCATTTTTAAGTAAATGAAAATAAGCGAGAATGAAAATAAGTGAGACAGTACCACTTTAAAACAACTCACACCATTATCTTATTGAACTTCATGATGGTAAAAGAATTAGTAATCTCTATATGATTATTGGTTAAGTGCAATATAAGTTATGCATGGGTGACGCAACATTCATTTGTTGTGTAAGAAGTTCTTTTGAACATTTTAATAAAATAATTTGTTTCTTTAATTACTCAACAGTTGAGAGATGATGTAAGAGGTAAAGTGTAATTCAATAAACTTCTATGTCTAGCATATAACCACCTTATAAGCATTATAACCACCTTATATCATAGCATTATACTGACCTTTTCAAATACAAATGAAGTAGTCATGAATTTTTCATTCAACTTTGTTTCTTACAAGGTATAATTTTCCTCATAGGCTCAGAAGGCTGTCCTAACAAAACAACTTCAAGAAAATGAAGAACACAGGCAAACTGCCATGGTGAGTGAGACTTTATTGTTGAATAGAAATCAGAAATGATCTATTTCTTACTTATTCCACTCTTTCTTTGAATAATTTTATGACCTGTTAGACATCATCCCATGAACATCTATCATTTGATGGGTTTATGGATTTATTATAAAAGGAACATCATACCACTCAAAAACTTGCTTTTCTCTACAGTAGTAATTTTCGGCTGACCGTTCTTTCCATCTTGTTCAAATAAGTTATTAAAATGTTATTAGCATTCACATCATAACATCTGTATAATTTTATGAGAATCCACAAACACACACTCACACCTCAAATAAGGAATATTCAAATTTAGTTGACTATAGTAGTCATTATTGGGGAAAAAAATAAATTTTTAATGATGTCTTGTAGTACTTCTTTTTCATGTTGGTAGAATTTTCTAAAATTAAGTTTCAATTAAGTTCCGACTAAAAAGTAAACATTTTTCTCAAAAATATTAAAATAATTAGGTTTCTGGCATTTTCTTTGGCCAATCAAAATACAGCATATTTAAAAATTATCACTTTCTATATCTGCTGTCTCAACCATCTGTATTCTGTAATTTACTATTTTATAACTGGTCATTGTGAAACATTAATTTCTCACCTTTTGTTGTGTGGAATTTTAAGATATTACCGTGGTAACAAATTGTTTATTAGCAGGCTCTATGAAAGATTTATCATAATTATACATTTTTAAGTTTATTTTTTGTTTTTTCAGCAAACTATACAGTATATATCCTAAACTGGTGAGGAGAAGTGATATTCTCCAAACATGTTTTTAAAACAGATATTGTTGAATTAGTTTTTGTTGTCGTGACTTATAGGCTGTTCTTGAGAGTCACAAAGCACAAGGACGTCACATATCAGAAAATTCTCCCACATACATAATTACAGATACAAATTGCTACATTGATCATCTCAACGCAATTGTTACAATTATTGACTCAAAAGATTTCACTGTTGTTGTACCACTGATAGGTGAGTTTTTCATGTTTTTTATTGTCAAAAATGATAAGAGTTTGTCATGTTTTTTGTTGCCAACAATGATAGAGTTTGTCATTTCTTTTGTTGTCAACAATGATAAGAGTTTGTCATGTTTGTTGTTGTCAACAATGATAGAGTTTTTCATGTTTTTTATTGTCAACAATGATAAGAGTTTGTCATGTTTTTTGTTGCCAACAATGACAGAGTTGGTAATTTCTTTTGTTGTCAACAATGATAAGAGTTTGTCATGTTTGTTGTTGTCAACAATGATAGAGTTTGTCATGTTTTTAGTTGTCAACAATGATAGAGTTTGTCATGTTTTTTGTTGTCAACAATGATAGAGTTTGTCATGTTTGTTGTTGTCAACAATGATAGAGTTTGTCATGTTTGTTGTTGTCAACAATGATAGAGTTTGTCATGATTGTTGTTGTCAACAATGATAGAGTTTGTCATGTTTGTTGTTGTCAACAATAATAGAGTTTGTCATGTTTGTTGTTGTCAACAATAATAGAGTTTGGCATACACTCATATTATTGAGATTGTTCAAATATAACAAAACTTATAAATTCTTCTCTTGCAGCATGAAATGATTTTCGTTTGTATAGATTATTGAATCTGGATTTAAAAAGTCAGTTACTCTTGTATCTTCCTCAGTTCTCTTGTATCTTCCTCAGTTTGAATTACAGTTTTCTCCAATGCAAAATCTAATTGTAGTGTTATTTTGTTTAGCTCTTTGAACTTGAATCTTGATCTCACGTTGTGAAAATAAGGAACATGACCCATAATCAAGTTTCCATGTGTCACAAAATGCACAAATGTGGGAGCCTTGGTGTGGGTTGAGTGAGGCTTGAACAAAATTACTTGAAAGCAATTGGAGCAAGAGATGGTGCCTGATATTTTCAGTTTGTCCTCAGTACAGGCAATTTCTAATTTCTTTTCATCGATTTATTTCAGGACATAATTGGGATTTGATTTTTCACCAAATTTATTTTGAAGGAATGCTACCACACTGAAGATTTCGTACTGAAAATGTTACACTATATATAAATTGTAAGCCTAAAAGAAAATTTGACAATTCATCCTGCAAAATATAAACTACTAGAAGAAGTTTACAAAAGTTGTGACCAGTATAATTACAGCAAAATTATTAATTTCTGGGATGTCTGGGGAAACCCCTATGTAAGCCCAAAATAATAACTTGTCATAGTACACTATTCATTTCTTAATTTTGACTTTCCCTTTTATCAGTGATAACTGACTTTAACTGTACAGGGATTTTAAAATCCTTGGTACGAAAATATTTTTTAAATGTAAGCCTTCATTCACTTACTAATAACTGTAAGCAACTGAATCAAACAAATAGAATATTACCACCAAGTTGTGACCAGTTTATATATATTAAAATTGTCAATTTCCATGGTGTCTGAAGAAATCCCTATGTAAAACCAAAATATTCACTTTTTACCATACAGTTTTTAAATTTTGACTCCCCTTTTTATCAGTGCTTAAATGTATAACTGACTTAAATCGTGAAAGGATATCAAAATCTGTTTTAAATCTGTAAGCCTAAGTATTTCACTTTCTGATAATTGTAAAGCTTGGTATGAAACCTACATTATTCACAAATCAATTCCGTACCTAAAAGTTGCAAAAATACATATTGAGTGGAAAATATGGCCAATAAGCTGAGTAAGCCCACTAGGGATGTAAGGCCAGTTTTTTCACCTGATTTAACAGTGCCCTATTCAAACATAAGTCATCCTAGAAAATTCATTTATTTAAAAAAAAATACAAATGTACAGACATGATTGAGAACTTAAAATGTTCACTTACCAGGTCTTTTAATGTAAGGAAGGTAAAATGTCACAAAAACCCCTTTTTGAACACATTCATTGACAGAATGTTGCTAGCACATTAATATACATATGTGCCCTTTTAAATTTACATTAGGAAATCTATCAGAAAAAGTGAAATCAACAATAATAACATTCCACATTCCTATCCAGGCTGCATTATTTTTAACTTTTGTGCCAAATTAGCCAAAATTGAGGTATGATTTTAAAGAATAACAAAATAATGCTTTTCTAGATGTATCCGTCTCTTACCATATGTACCTTCTTTAATATTTGCACCAACACTGCCTCCAATTGCATTATTTCTCACTTTTCCTTGATGCCAGGGATACCATTTATCGTTTTTAAGTCCTGGACAGGTCTCAATATCACCACGTAATTATCAGTAGCAATAATAATAAATTTCTTTGATTTGGTTTTTTTTTTTTTTTTTAAACAGTTAATTTATTTGACATAAAGTGAATTTACAATATGTGACCCTCCAAGCAAAAAACCATACATTTCATTTATCGGTATTTTGTTTATCGCTAATGGTAATTATAAAACAAAAGAATTATGGATAAATATCGATAAATATCGATAAATCGCCTCTTCCATTATCGTTATAAATTAAGAAATATCGGTAAAGTTAGCGTTAATAATTATTACGTAACGATAAAAAAGTATCCGTATTTACATATCGGTAAAATTAGCGTTAATAATAACGATAAAAAA
>JANTOQ010328688.1:0-12571 GCA_027564595.1 Bythotiara depressa | reverse complement strand
ATTATATTAGCTCGAGAGTATTTCGCCAAACTAACATGTTTTTTGTGGATATTATACCATCCAACCTTGTTATTGCGCCCAGAGGCTGTGGTAGTATGTGAGCTGTTATGTCCATTTTGATACCAGTCATAATCGATGGATGTCATGTATCATGCGGATTTTCACCGCTGTTCCAATTTTACAGATTTGGGAACTGTTGTTGTTATTGAATTATTAAATTTGTAAATCTTATATACTCAGTGACTTAGAAATAGTGTGAGTATTTTAATGTGCTATATCATGTGATGGAAGATACTTTACGTATACTCAAGGAGCTGTCTTGACTTCGTAATGACTTTTGTGACCTGTGACTTCAAACAGAAATGGGCCATCCTCTGATTGGAAATCATTTCCAGACCATTCTTTAGCAATGACACGTTACTTTGCTTTTGATGGCATATCCACATCTGAGAAGGCGATAATTACATAATTTGGATTATTCAGTATTTTTATGTTGATGTTCTGGTGTAATTGTATAATAAGTTACTATGCGCTTGTTTGTAAAGTACTCTAATGGTACAATCTTTTCATAGGATTTAAGTCACTCTTCCCGAAGTCAACTTTCATAGTCAGAGTCTTCATAATTCACTTCGTGATTGATGTTTACATGAAAATCTCACACCGGTTTGAGATTTTACTACAGTCCATTAGACCCAAGTGAAAAAACCGCTGAAGTGAATTCACTTCACCTAAATTGTGTAAACACTATAAAGAGATAAACAGTAAACCGAATTGGGTATTTGACGTGTGAATTTGTAGTGTAGTGGTTAATGCTCTCGCCTTTGACGGAGCGACCCTAGGTTCGATTCCCGGCTGGAGCAAAAATATATATCTTGTGTAGAGGTTTACAGATGAGAAGTTGGGAAACGTTTCCACTCGGAGAGACCCACTGTCCTCGCGGAGCCACACCCACTATATGTTATATGTTGTGTGCGCCACTAGTCTGACAATATACATTAATTGTCCTCATCAACTAGTGGTGCAGGGTTGCGTATGTGAGTGTCTGTAAGGTGTTAATACCTAACTTGAATAGAAAAAAATATGTCTCACATCGGTTTAAATTCCCTTCGGGTCTCATATAAACGTGGCCTTAGAGTGAATTTTTACCACAGTTTAAGTAGCATTCGTTCTATAAACTTTCAAGTTTACTATTAATAAATTTAGATGGTATACGGTATACTAGTGGAGTTGCATGTGATTGGAATTTTACTCTTTACCCTCTTATTGGTTTTTATCATGATCCTTTCAACTATACATAACTAAATAAGTTTTTTAATTTTTGTATTTATAGTTGTTTATTTATTCACTAATTTATTTTCTAAAACAGGACCTCTTGATTTATTAAATGTTGAATGCAGAACATGTGTAAAAATGCTTTTAATAATAATAAAAAAAATGCAATACATCTAGTTTCAGTATTCACTCTTCCTTCTAACTGTGGCAAAATGCAGTTCGAACAGAAACAATGTTAACAAATTGTTAGTAACAGACAGACTAAAGACGTTTCTAAATATATCTTTACATAAACAGAGTCTTCATTGTAGGTTTATTTCCTCATTGAAAGTTTCTAGTGTATGTGACTGTGGTACTATCTCACTAGTTATTATTTTTTTGAATAGATTTTAAAAGAGTTCTTGTCCATGCAGAACATATTCTAGACCTTCTTTGCCTTAAACTATCGAAGACAATGCCCTTTTTTCTAAATATTCTAAAAGTTTCAAAGCTGAGGAGAATTTGGGTGCATATGCGGTAATGCCCTGATAAGAGGTGCCTTTTTTACAAATGTGCCCTTTTACCTATTATGAGCAATATTTTGCCTATTATGAGCAATTACCTGTTATGAGCAATTCAGAGAAAAAGATGACGAACAATTTGAACTAGATAATGACGAAGATAATGACCGTGTAGGAAAAACTAAAAACATTATGAAAGACACATCAAATTCACACAGAAAAGGTACAACTAATCGTGATAACACAAGTAAAAGAAAAACTGTGATTATCGGAGATTCGATGGTAAAATAAATAAAATCCTGGAAACTCAAGAAAAGATTAAAGGAGAACATCCAAGTAAAATCATTTTCTGGAGCCACTATCGAAGATATGAAGCATTATGTTATTCCTAGAATGAAAGAGAAACCAAATGTAATCACCCTGCATGCAGGTACAAACAACCTGCGGGACAATCGATCCACAGAATCTCTTGCATACAACATTATTGAATTGAGAAAATCTTTATGCACACCGCAAAATGATGTAGTAATATCTGGAATTTCCCATAGAGCTGATGAAAGCGATAAAATGGTATGTGAAATTAACGATCATTTGAAAAGAATGTATAAAGAAAAGAAAATGTTTTTTCTGGGCAATGATAACATACGGCAAGACAAACACCTTTATAAATCAGGGATATATTTAAATGCTATAGGTAATAGGATATTAGCTAGTAATTTTGTTAATATTCTGAAGTGTTGACTGACAACAGACAGATAGAGATTAAACAAAAAGGTAACTGCAGTGAGACCGCGGTCAATATGGGCAAATGTTCCCTCTTTCTATCAGATAAATATATTTACCAATGACTTACCTAAAAACACAAATTGTAATAAATTCTGTAAAAAACATTTCAAGTATATTAGTGGTAATAAAACCAAATCTCAAGTCACTGTTGATATATTAGTTATTGTTGAAACAAAACTTGTTGCCACTTTTCCAACATTTCTATTCCTACTAGACGGATTCTTTAAGCCATATAGACTGGATAGGAATAGTAAAGGTGGTGGCATACTCATATATGTTAGGGAAGATATACCCACTAAACAACTTTTCAAACACAATTTTCCTTGCGATATTGAGGGAATATTTGTTGAAATTAACTTAAGAAAAACAAAATGGCTTCTGTTTGGTACTTATCACCCACCTAGTCAAACAGATAATTGTTATTTTGATTCTATAGCTAGAACTTTAGATATTTAGTAAGTTTTGTTAATAGGAGATTTTAATGCTGAGGAAACGGAATCTTGTATGAACGCTTTCTTATATCAACACAATCTGAAAAATTTAGTAAAACAAAAAACAGGCTTTAAGTCTACTGACAACCCGAGTTGTATCGATATTTTTCTTACAAATTGCGCGAGCAGTTTTCAAAATACAAAAGCAATTTCAACTGGTATATCTGATTGTCACAAAATGGTGGTAACTGTTTTAAAAATGACCTTTAACAAAGCTAAACGTAAGGAAATATTCTATAGAAGTTATAAAAACTTTGACAACCTAGTTTTTCAAGAGGATCTAAGAATGAAACTAAAATATAGCAATACCTTAAGTTACTCCGAATTTCAATGTACTTTTATGCGTGTACTGAATAAACATGCTGCCTTAAAGAAAAAGTTTTTAAGGGAAAATAACGTTATATACATGACAAAAACCCTTAGAAAAGCAATCATGACATGTTCTTCTTTAGAGCATAAATAGTATAGAAATCCTTCAGCTGAAAAAAGAAAAGTTTATAAAAAGCAAAAAAACTTCTGTAGTAGACTTTACAAGAAAGAAAGGAAAAAATACTATGCCAATTTAAACATACGCAATATCACTGAGTTTTGGAAAACTGTAAAACCATTGTTTTCTGAAAAATCTCAAAATGTACAAAATATTTATATTATAAAAGATGGAGAGTTATTATCCAGAGATGAAGACGTGTCTGAAACTTTAAATAATTACTTCAAAAATGCGGTTAGTTCGCTGGATATAAAAGGGACGAATTTCTCCTAATTAAGACAGATGATCATAATGACCCCATTGATTTTGCATTGATCTCACCCCAGTATATTAAAAATAAGTGAAAGGATTTCTCAGTCAAAAGTTTCCGTTCATAATGTGTCGCTAGTTGACATTGAAAATGAGCTACACAAACTGAATACTAAACAATCTAGTACCTTAAATAACATTCCGACCAAAATATTGAAAAACAATGCAGATATTTGCAGTAGCCCTTTACATAAATTTTTTAATGAATTATTAAATACTGGTAGTTTTCCTGACGAACTAAAGCTTGCTGATATTACTCCTATTTTTAAGAAAGAGGATGCCACAAACGAAAAAAATGGTCGCGAACATGAAAATGTTTATGCAAAGGTTGGTCAAACATTGATCTGAGAAAAAACAAATGTTAAACTGTTGGGACTTGAAATAGACTCAGATCTTCTTTTTGACAATCATGTTCTTTCTCTATGTATGAAAGCTGGTAAAAAACGTTCTGCACTATTTCGAATTGTCAAATTCATGAATCTGCAACTAAGAAAAACTTTAATGAAAGCATTTGTTGTATCGCAGTTTAATTACTGTCCTTTATTGTGGGTGTTTCACAGCAAGAACATTAAATAACAGGATTAATAGTATACACGAAAGAGCGCTCCGAATTGTATACAAAGATGATCACTCTACCTTTAACGAACTACTTATAACAGATGGTTCCTGTACAATTTACCTATCGTAATCTTCAACTATTAGCTATAGAGATGTACAAAGTAAAACATAATTTTTCACCCGAATTTATGCATGGTATATTTACAGCAAAAAATACTAATGGTCATAACATGAGAAAACAAAGTGATTTCCAATTATGTAGACCAAAAACTATTGCTTATGGAACAGAATCTTTACCATTTTTAGGTAATAAAATTTGGAACCTGGTTCCCAATGAGTTGAAATCAACTACTAACCTACAAAGTTTCTAAACTAATGTTAAAAAATGGATACCAAAGGATTGTCCCTGTAGGCTATGTAAAGACTATGTAGCCGGTGTAGGTTTCATAAATCTAACTTAATATTTGTTGTATCAACATATATTTGTTTATATATTTTAATAATTTAAAACTAACATAATATATATATTGTAACTTGAAAAGCATTACGCGAAACTAGTTGTAATGTAATAAAACAATTTTACTTTTTTTAATTTTAATTTTATATTTATTTATATTCGGTTTAAATAGCCCAGCTTTTGCTGTGGCTTTTATAGTATTTACCGAATTAATAGAAATAAATAATAAATAAATAAATAAATAAATAAATAAAACCACTTTCGCGAAGACATGCCCCCTCATTCCTAGAATATGTCCCGCCATGTTTTGCATTTATACTAGGCCGTCTTGTTTTTTTATTTTCGTTCTTCTACCAACTTGACTTGCTTTAGCTATTTTTTCACATATTTCACAACTACCCTTGCGTGGGTCCCAATTTATTACAGGTTTAAGTTTGGCAGTTGTATTCCAGCGATTGGCATGCATAACTGTGGATGGATTTCTGGTTTACCTGCTAGAAAGTTTTCCAGAAATACTTTGGATAACCATTCACAGTGTTTTGCGACTTAAAAATGTTAAAATGATAAAAGTTCACAACAAATTCTGCATAGTTTAGCTAGGCTTAGATACTGTTTGGGTAGCTATTTTGTCTCACTGACCGACAATTTTAAAACTTGCAATTTTTCACTTGAAAAACCAATGCCTTTAATTACTTCAGGAAGAGTTGTAATTTCTACCAATTTAAGTAGTTCAACACAAATAACTTTGTTATGAAATACAGACTTCGAACGTTGACGTTATTTTTCTGCGACGAGAAGCTAGCTTAATTTCGCTGATTCATGGTTTTATTCAAGCAAACAGAATGTTGTTTTTAGATAAAAGCCATTCGTGGTCACTCTTATTTCTTAATTTAATAAATGTATGATGCAGAATAGTTAATAAATAAGTATTTTCATTAAGTTTTCACAGGTAGGCAGTGAGGCCACTCTACCGAAAAAGCCGAAAATTGTCGCAATTCTTATTTGTTTATTCACGCATGCGCACACTTAAATTCGCTTTCGCTGCGGTTTTGAATGGACGTGAACACGAACTATAGTAATTCAATATAATCCACCTCTAAACCATCCCATTGAGGCTTTGTGACGCCATAAAAAATAGATCAGGAAAATACATTGTCAAACGTTTTGTGTGGAAACATACCTTCAAGTTTAGGCCTACTAGGTTCCCGTTAAACATCTATTTACATTCCAGATATCTGAGCACTTGAGAGAAATCGGACTAAACACGCTATGCGGTTTATTATTACTCAATCTATGTTTGGTACTCATTTACCAATCTCGGAAGGCTGTAAAACAGAGTTGACTTTGGAGCAGTCTTGTGGCTTCAGAAAGCAATGTGCAGCTGGTTGGTTCGAACCCGTGTCGATCAGAATTTCACAAGCCATTTAAACGAAGTTACACTTTACGACCTTAACAACTTTACTACTGCATAACACCGCATATAATAGTGTGGTACTTTCTTTTAATTGGGTAATGATTAAGTGATAATACCTGATTCCATTATCTGCCTTGTTTGTAACAGTTGTATGTTCTGTAATAAATATCAAACAATAAATTACAATACATGTTTTCTCATTACTAACCCATAATCATAATCAGGAGTCGATTTTTAGGTTGATCCAATGTAGCTACATTGTGACTCTAGTGGTGACATTACATCACCAGGTAAACTGCAAGCACTGATTCTTTGTATTTAGTATTGTTCCATAATCTAAAAGACATTTGTTTACTAACCTGGTGTAGTAGCAGTAGTAGTAGTTTTGGTGATAGTGGTATTAATGGTACTGGTATTTGACGTAGTTGTATCTAAAGAAATACAAGAGAGGTCTTATTTCATTGAAATTAAGGATGATGAAGCACATATTGAGTCAAAGTAGATGTGATGACTATGTATGTAATCGTTATGGTAGATACTACCTTTTGTATAGTGTCACCGGAAAGGAATAAAATCTTTGGTCATTTATTTGCTATTTTGCTTTTTCCAGGGGGTTAAGGATGGAAATTATAATGGGAAATAAATTATATAAATCAACCTGATGAAATTCAAGTATATATAAAGGATAATATGTATAATATGACCAGGAGCTATATTTATGCGTTAACCAAGCATGCATAAGCATATATTAAATTTCCCATTGGAAGCATTTCTAATTTTACGAGAAACCAGACTTTACCAAATTTAGTTATTTCCAATAATTAACCCACTAGAAACTGCAAAATAACAAAAAATATAATATGGGGAATATTTCACAATTTCATTAAACAATATAAAATGTACCCCTTTTACCGCAACGTGCAGTATCTTGAAAATGTCGAAACGTTTATATACAACATAACTGTCGATAGAGTATCCGCTGTCGTAGGTTACGTTTATTACTTATTGCCATTATAATAAATATAGTATGTTCATTAAACGAAAATACACCGTACCTGGATTTGGAAGACATATACATGTTTGACAACCTTGATTGTCCAATCCATACAGGCACCCTGTTGGACAGGTTATCACATAGCATGTAAGTGGAAAACAACAATTAATGCAAATATTTACTGGATTAAAACGTATTAATTGTAATGACGATGGAGTATCACAGTCAATCTGCTTCAATGATAACAACACTGCGGCTCTTTTAACCACAAACATTGTATAACCATGAATGTGAACATAACTTATTCCCAACAAAATCACTCCATTAGAAGTGCACATTCAAACTTACTCACCAACCAATATTTAATAAAAACAAATATTTTTCACTTTATTCAAGGACGTATAGGAGCGACGCTGGATGTTCAACCTATTGAATTGATCTCAAGATAGCTGCGTTGGGCTATTGAGAAAAGTTAAATAGATTTTCTCGCACGAGTGGTTCTAAAACAATGGAACGCTCTATCAACTTTAATTAATATTTGTCGTGTTTTTGAAGTGCCTCGATTAATCATTTTTGTTATTTGACAGTTGAATGTAGATAAAACGTTGATTTAGAAGAAAACCCCTTTGATATATTTTTTATAAAGTTCTAAGGAAAGTTTTTGTGTGGAATTAGTGAATGGTCTATTGATGTTGACATTTTTTAAATGTACGGTTCATGGGATTCACGTTTTAAACTTTTAAGTGTGGCAGTTGTTTTTTCCCAAGCACTTAAATCTTACTTGAAGCATGAAACAACACTATAACTTCGATACAAACTTAGTGTTGTTTCTTGCTTCAAGAGAGATTTGTATGCTTCTGAGAGCATTCAGTGTGCTTCTTGTAAATCTGTACTAAGTGGTAGAGAAAAAGGGGGTAAATTTAGTAGTTTTAAAAATTTCTAAAATCGTAAAATACGAAAATATTATTTTCTCACGAAAAACTACCCACCATGGTGCCAACAAAGGTTGGTGCATTCAGGCGTCATTGAAAGTCCGGCATCAACTTTTTTTTTTTTGCAGAACAAAAGTTTTAAAACAATGACAGAATGTACTAAGATTTGACATAATAATAAATTTCTAACAAACTTGTCTACATAGAAAGTTAGCTATAATTCTTTCTGTGTAGTCAACGAAGCAGGGAAAAAGAAAGATGTGTATTATCCTATATAACTGAGAAATCCAGAGCTACTGTACATCGTCGTCGTGGCAGAAGCATTATTTCGTAACCTCTTTAGTTAAACCCTATAACACTGGCCATTTATCCCACATGCTCTTTGGACAGACCATAATAAGATTTGTTTCTTATTGCACAAATATAAATTACATTTCCCCCATTGGGCTATTCCATTTTATATCAGTACTACACCCCATGGATGTAGATTTCCAGACACTTGAAAACTCAATTTTTCTTCCTCCATCTGTTACATTTAAAAAGGAAAGGACCGTGCGAACGAGGTTCCTTAAAAGTTAGGACTTTCCAGGGGTTGTTTGGCAAAGAATGTTTAAGAGCAAAACTTTGACCAAAAATAGTTGTTACAAAATTTTACATCAAGCACAATAACAAAACACATGATTAAAACATTCTAACATTAAAAATAGATTAATTATATATATAGATTATATTGTGAAAAACGAGTACCCGTTTTACAACTTAGCTAAAACTATTATTTCAACCACTGCGGAGGAGTACTGGCTCTAAAATCTCTTAATGTCATGAATGTATATATATTGGCAAAGAACTCCGACATTAAACCATTTTTAAGAAAAAATGTAATTGTATGCTAAGGCCTTGTTTACATGAGACCCGAACTCTACCGGTTTGAGATTTCTACTGCACATACTCTATATGATTTTCTCTAAATGCACTTGTGCATTTATAAAAGAGCCTAGTCAAGTTAGATTTATTGCCACAATCAAAATTATTATATCAAATCAAGGCAGATTTGTCAGTGAGATGGTGCTTAAAAGTAATTTTGTTTACTCTCAGGAAACGTATGTGAAAATAATCTTAAAATAATTATTATATATTTGTATTACTCTATAATCCAAAGTTTCTAAATTACACAGGTATGTTTGTTTATTGCACATGTACCAAGGAATGTCATTCCCAACTTTCATGCTTTAGTAATGTCATCTTTGACTATGAAAACACTACAGAAATCTTAATAATAATTCATTTAATAATAGACCAACACTGTACATTGGTGATGTAACAAGTTAATTGTGGAGAAGGGAGTACAGTGTGATATTTTAGTTTCTTATTTCACAAAATCCTATCCTTTTTTGTTGAAAGTACTGGAACATCATGTATATTTACTTTTACAATTTCTCTAATTTGATCCCTTGTATTTCCGTTCACAACTCTAACCAATTCATCTTGTCATGATATTTTAATTATGTAAATGTTGTCTTGAATCGCCAATCGTCAGGACTTTTAAATGGATCTACTAATTCTCTTTTTCTTGTTCGATTGATGTATTTTGATTCATTCAGGCAATCAAAAATTCTATAGGAATCCATTAAATTTAAAAAGTTCTGTGTCGACTTTAGTTTCGGATCACCTTGTTCAGCAAGCATATCAGCAACTGTTCGGATTAAAACCTAAAACACACAAGTGATGAAACAATTCACATTTTGATAAAAAACAGATCCTCCAATATTCATTCTGCCTCTGCCTTGTCAGAAACACAACCAAGTTATAATCTTAAAGATAAAATATCTAACTGCAAAATAAACTTTCTGAAGCCAGTGTAGAAAAACGAGCACAGCGTAAAAGAACAACAAATAGGGAAAACAGACTTAGACCAACATGTGCCAGAACAATTCTATTCCATTCCAAAAACACACTTGCTAAACAATTTTTACATTTATATACGTACACAGAGAAGATTAATGAATTTGTATTCAAAGTTTGGTTGTGTTATACAAGTCTGAAAAAATATTTAAGAGTTTCCGAACAAACGTTTCCCACATCTCTACGATAGCGCAAGACAAGCTAGCTACTGTACTGCGAAAAAGTCATTATTTTAGCCAAAAACTTGAAAAAACAATAACAACTTAATTAGATAGCAGCGTACCTAGCTTTTCCCTAAAAATCAGTATCAAAACACAAGTGGCCTAACTGTTAGTATTTTTGAAAGACGCGTACACATAGTTACCAACTATGCAAACATCATTTTTTCAACATCTACACCATAAGTACTAAAGAATACAGTGGCAAAAAGTCATAATTTAGAAGAACAAAATAAAAATAAAACAGAAGTAGCTAACTATGCACTTAAAAAAGCTAACTTACAGGTACTTAACTAGCTCCAAATGATTCAAAATTCACCAGAGAGCTGGGAGGGACCTTCTACTCACTATAACATATGCTGTCACAACATTTACATAAGGTAAAGATAGCTAATAAAATCGAATAAATATAGCTAGCTATCAATGTTAGAAATATATTTATTGCTCCTCTGTCTACCCAATCATAAGTGATAAACTTCTATGGATATATTGAATGATGACATATATACAAATGATTTATGATTTTAATATTGAAGAAGATAATCCAGAGATACATAGCTAGCTAGCTACACATGCTTTGTGATGATTTTTTTACCGCAATTTTAATCAGTTCTTCTAAATGTTCATCCATGCTTTATTTAAACAACATATTACTAAGATGACTGACTACCCTACTCTTCAAGAAAAACTAACAGATTAACAAGGAAAACCAAAAATAAAAATCTAGCTTTACGTTTACCTAGCTAGCTAGCTAGCGTCCTCTTCATGCTAGTTCATGCTCAGCTAGCCTAACAAGCTGGCTACTAAAAATGTAGTCTTGGGGCGGGAGGCCCCGTACCTTCAAATTTGAGTGTAAGTGAGGCAAATTCCTTAGGGACAACGTCAAAAATACAGCCAATTACTTTAACTTTAAAAGATAGAATTTAAAATTGTAGCCATGAATCTAATAAAAACTTTGTCAGTAAAAAGTGTGAACTTACCTTAACAACCACGATTTTTATCATCAACTAGAAAAGTGGTTAGCAGCGTATTTTTTATTATAACGTATACCCATCTCGACATAAATGAACATAGCGACATCAAACTCCAACAATTCTCAAAAGTGTTTTCTGACCATTTTTCTCTATCTCTGACACTGTTTTGATTTTTTCTCATAACCTGAACACTCGCGAAGGTTTGTGGGTTTTTTACTAACGTTTAAAGCATGAAATCTGAGGAATACAGTTTAGCAAAGTAAATCTATGAAAAAACGTAGTTATTTTATCGGCACTCGTGACGGTAGCTCTGGCGGGAAAAATTCAAACATTTCGGCTACGCGCCTCGCTTACACAGTGAATGGCGGTCTCTTTCATTCAGAACAATAGGTTGGACACCCAGATTCGCTCTTAAATATCCTTGCTTTATTTGCAAAGTGCAAATGTTAGTTAATTGAGTCAATTCGAAATTATTATCAAGGTTGCTAACTCCAGGGTGTTATAAACAGTACATACCAAGGTAATTAAATTTGGTAAATGTTTATATATCCCCTAACGTTCCTTGATATCAGGAGGTATATGACTCATTTACTGATTATATTTGTTCTAAAATTTCATCTTTGCGGCCCATGGGGAAAGGATATATAGATATAAAAGTAGATGTTCGTACTTCCTTTCCCAATTAAGAAGGGCTATATAAGAGACAACTACGCCTGTAAATAAATGATTCAACTTCCTGAACGTAGCTTTATCAGTTCATAGCGAAATGTTTCTATTAGCGAAAGATAAATGACTTCCAATGATTCCAAATTTCAAATGTAATTTTGAGCAATACAGTTTTGATTACTTACCATAAACGAATGAATGAATGAATGAGACATGTCTCATGATTTCTACTTTCCTTTATAAATATATTTCAAGAGATTTTATGTTTCGTTTCATTACCACCCATATAATGTATATTTACAAACCTGTAGTTGTAGTTGTAGTGGTGCTTACATCTAAATAAATATGAATAAAATATATCTATATTAAGTGATCATTTAAAATCTATTTCTGTGAAGCAGGTGTGCATCCTCCTGCTAGTTTGCAAATGGTGGATACACCATGAAACTGGTCGGAGAAAAGTACAGTACAACCACGTGGAAAAAAATTCTCCAAAACGTATTGCAAGTAGTGACACTATACTGGCATATTGTCTTTATCACTTTTCCTAGCACATTTCAAGAGATTGTGTGAATTGTTAAAATGATGCAGAAGAATGACGGATTATGAAA
>JANTOQ010328687.1:7065-19887 GCA_027564595.1 Bythotiara depressa | reverse complement strand
GCATCCAGGCCTTTCTGTGGTGCTCTTAGCAGTTGATAACACTTTCATTGATATGGTATGGTTTCTAAATATCAATATTAATAAATAGTTTTGTTTATTAATAGCAATCATTACCAACTGTCAAATGCAGATTTTCTAGATATTCGTTACTATGATAATGGTTTAGAATCCCTTTTAAAACTTGTTTGAAAAATAATTATAAAATTCTATAAATGCTTTACCTTGTTCAAAAGTTTTAACAATGTTCTAGTTATTTTGAGCTTATATTAACACTATAATAAAATACATTTATTTCAGCTTGATACAAGTAAATAAGGTCAGATTTTTCACCCAATTGTCAGATTTTTTTTCTAAAAAGTATTCCAATGCATTCCAAACTTAATACAAATGGAATTTCTGGTTAAGGAGACCAGTTTTAGTTCCTGCATAGTAATTTATGCCTTCCTAAAATATACACATGCAAGCTGTAATAATAGAACATAGAAAAACATCTCACCTAGTCATCTCCAGCATTATATTGGTCACAGAAATAATACATATGAGAATGTTTAGTATATGTAGTATGTCTGATTTATTCACTTTTTTATGAAAAAGTGGCAAAGATAATATTTTTTGAACACTTTCACGACAACACAAGTAAAAGTGTATAGAAAGCTTCTAAAATTGATCATTATAGAAGCTGCTATAAAATATTGAGATTTCCAATCTGCAACTGGATCATTATACATTCTGGTTCTGAATTTGTCTGTTGAACTGATTCTCTGTTTGACATTTAATTTCTTATAATTAGTAAATAATACTAAAACTTCATTTTCCACATCCACATTCACAATTCTATCAAACATATTTATAATAGCAAGGTTAAGTTAACACCTTTTTAATTAACTTTAAATTATTTCTATAAAATATAGATGGAAAGTTCTGTTGGCGGAACCGGAAGCTACAATTCCCAATCTGCAAAGAATTCACCAATGATGCCACGAAAGCCAATTACTCCTTACATGCGATATAGAAATATGGTAAGTAATGTTAGTTCCTATTTATAATCAATTATATCATGATTTTTAGTTCACAATATGCTCTAACTGATTCTAACTCAGTTAGAGCACACTTCACAGTTTTGTTGAATAAAAAAATAGCAATAATAATTTATAGAAAATTATTTCTGTTACTGTCAATGATGTTACTGTCAATGATACAGAAAAAAGTTTTTAGAAGGTAAAGTTTAATAATTAACGAAATGACTATGTAATGAAAAATTAGATAAAACAAATAGTGATCCAAAATAAATAATTTATTAAAGGGGAAGGAAACAAAAATAAGAAACTTATAACAAAACTTCATTCCATTACATATAATCAAAATTCAATCATCCTAGCGTCATAAATTGTCGCCATATTAAAAATATAGTGATACACACTTTAAAAATAATTATGTTCAACAATCTACCCACTTGAGTTTTTCATGGAGACTGGAAGGAGAAAATTAGTTTCAGAAAGTTCAGAAAGCCTGTTTAGTAAAGGCATTTGATCAACAGAATTAATATTTCTTCTGCTTCGTTACAATAATCTCCATTAATATATTCAATTTTATTACAATTTTAATTTATATTCTGCAACAGCATTTAGAGTTGTTATTCTTATTGTATACGTTTTCTATTTTCGTAAGTGAAACATAAACGAAATGCCAAATTAACATGCTTACGGTTCCCTAACCGATCTCAAGATAACCTGCATCTAAGTTTTAATAAGTTATCAACCGAGAAAACAAACAAGACTCTTCGAAAGCAGTGGCTTCATAATATTCCTGGAATTGGTCCGCTTCTAGTCTACTAATTCGTTTCCTAAAGACTCTAGTTTCTACATCTGCTTGGAGCCAATTCAAGAAGATTGTTTCCAACGTGATCTTAAAAGTTAGTTATATTTTTGTTTTGGTACTGAAACATGGCATTAATTACATCTTTTTGCCAAAATTATTTTTATGTCACTTCCAGAAACACTCTACGCTGTACATTTCCTTCCAGTGTATTACTATGAAGTTCTGCGTGTTTTAGTTTACTCAAAGAACCTTGGTTTACTATAAGGATGAATTTAAAAGGAAACTACCATCAGTGTATTTGATCGCATATAAACATTCTCACATCATTGCCTGGATAGCATATAGGAAATAAAGATACACAATATGAATTTAGTTTTATTTTGACATTGCTGTTAAGAGCTTTGCCAGACACACAATTATGAATGTGTCAGCCTCCAAAATACATTGATTATCTAAAAACAATGATGTAGAATTAAACGATCAAGTGGAAAACTAAATTTTGTTACAGTCCCCAGGATCTTCTATCGCAAACTTTCCCTGCGTCATTCAATTTCAAATACCGTAGCGAATTTATTGATGACTTTTGAACTCATTGCATTGTTTGCTTTGATTATTGGAAGAATAGAATGGTTTCATTTTTCAAAAACATGCTCATGAAGAAAACAACGTACAACGTTTTATAAAAAGCTTCAAACTCTTACGTTTTAAACTTTTACGTTGTGGATTAAAATTATAAATAATGGAAATTGGAATCAGAAAGAATAAAGAGTGTAAAATCGTAATAGACTTCGACGAATGAAGGAATTATTAAATAAACATCTTCATCCTTCAACAACAAAAACTACTCTGGAACTTCATTTGTATCTTGACAAAAAAGACCTTCCATGTTTGTGAACATTCGTCAACATCTACCACTACACTAGTTTATACTTCCGATTCTCTGCGGTTCCTCCTGTTTACTATCACTGCAACCAGCATCATTCTCACTGGAACCACTGTCAGTTTCATTTGTACCAGATTTGACTGGGTCACGTTCGTTGCATTCAGTTTTGATACTGTCTGCTATAGAGTCTTTACCGGAACTGTCGCTGCTTTCTGAAGTGTTTTGACTGTTGCTATTTGACATGCTGTGAATGTTTAACTAGTTCAGTACGATTATAGTCACTGAAGGGTAAATTTTATGCAAGTTGGACTTGGAAAATGAGAAATTACGGCTAACTTCACTATCAAGATTCTAATGTTTTGAACTTTATGACGTCACTTGGTTTTATTAGAACCCAGTACTTTTTTACTTTGGCGTGACATTTATAAACTTTGAGCAAGTAATTCAATTTCAGATTCGCTGTGCAGGTAAAGAATGTCAGTTTTAGAATACCATTACTAGACACAGTTTATTTCCTTCCCCTTTAATTAAAAGTGAGATTGATATCTGGTGAAGATTTCTTGCTAAATATTCCTTAAATAACTGAGCATGTGCACTGTAAATCATACACCATAAAGCTGCATGTGTGTGTGTGCTATTGCAGGTGCTTTTCTAAATATTCCCTTTTTATGTGTGCTATCAATCACACACACATCATTTGTATGTGTGCGTGTGCAACCCAAGGTTTCCATTTCCTTCTCCGCCATGGATTGTCTTACTGAGATATTAAATGTTGTTTAAAAATAAAAGTTATCAAAAGTAATACATTGACTTGTTACAATTCCAGGTTGTGTGGATTATTTTCAGACAATATAAATAATGTTGTTGTATTGTTTATACAGATTTTTGAAGAAATCAAGCACAAATATCCAGGGTGTTCTCCATATGATTTGGCTTGTGTTATAAGTAGAAAGTGGAGTATGCTGACAGATTCAGAGAGGAAGGTATAATAATTTTATTTCACTTCCGGAAGATTAATTGCTGTAATGTATATTACGAAGTTATTATAACCATGGAATTAGATTACGAATAAAGACCTCGCACATTTCAGTCCTGAATGTCTCTCTCAGACAATATGTCTAAATTTTAAATAAAACTCTTTTTTAAATTTCATTTAAAGACGTATTTAATTTTTGTAGATAAGTCAGTAGATGCAGGCTCTAATCTAGGCCAAAAGAGCGTCTGGCTTTCGGACGCTGCCCTCTTCCATTTTTTTTGTAAATTTTATTTTAACATGAAAACTCCAAAAACAATGTCTTTGTAGGTGGGTTGGGGTTAAAAGGCCCTTTGAAGCTACACAATGTGCCCTTAAAAATCAAATCTGCCCCTTTAAAAACATTAAAATGCTTTTGATTAAGTATATAATATTGATCTTATACTGATCTTTGCGAATTCACGATGTTTTTTGTTTGTTGTTAACCTTTGCCTCACTTTCTGTTTGTAGATTTAAAATTTCTTTGCTGAAAAAAATAAAAAATCTTCTCCACGGTATTTATTTAAGTTTGTACCAGGGTGACTACAATTCTCCTATTGTGGAGAGAAAATGTTTAAACCAAGGTCCCAGAATAGAACAATTATGAAACGCATGTTTGTAGCAGAGGTATTGGAAAATATACCAATGAATGTCTATGGAGGAGCGTAAATCTCATGGTATCACTTTTTTTTTAGAATAAAAAGGAAGACATTCTATTGTTATAACAGGATCTTATACATGCTTTATTCCAATCACATCTTTTCTAGATACATTAATCAAACTGTTGCATGTGAAAGAAACAAGACCTGTCTAGTTCTTCTGGGAATTTTTAGAGAAAGAATATAAATATTTCGCAATAGGTTTATATTATCCATCCTATTTCCAAGAATTATTATGGAAAAATAGCTATGTGAAAATATGATTTTTTAAACAAGAAAATTGTAGTAGCTGTGGTAAAGTCAATCATAACAGCTTTTTTAAACTTGAAAATCGTAGTAGCTGCAGTAAAAAGTCACTTGTGACTGTGTTTTGTAAGCTAGAAAATCGTAGTAGAGGCAGCAAAATCTCACTCACACAGTTACTTTAAGTCATAAAATCATAGTAATGGCTGTAAAATGTAACTTGTGAGAGCTTTTCTATTAGAAATTCTAAGCTAGACAATCATAGTAGCAGTCCTAAAAATCACTCCCAAAATCTTTGTAAGCTAGGGAAATTGCAGTAACGGCCATAAAATCTCACTCGTGACAACATATTTAAACTA
Organism: Bythotiara depressa; assembly: GCA_027564595.1. Taxonomy (NCBI): domain Eukaryota; kingdom Metazoa; phylum Cnidaria; class Hydrozoa; order Anthoathecata; family Bythotiaridae; genus Bythotiara; species Bythotiara depressa. The sequence continues at coordinate 14,913 of JANTOQ010328687.1, read as the reverse complement.
GGAAAACATAGATCTTTTTGTAGCGATGTTAAAACTTTGAAAAAGTAATTAACACAAAACAGTTTTGGGAACGAAGTTGTTAAAATCAGTAACTTCTGGTTATTGTCTTCTGTTTTTCCTCTTCTTAACCAGACAAGGTGAAAGTTTTGTCTATTCTCAGAAAACCTATAACCTATAATGTAGCAAGCATTTTCATGTGTAACATGATACCCGTGATATTTTTATACATTTATGTAGGGGGAAGAACTCAGTCATCTGTTCAAAATTTTATAAATTAAGAAAAGAAAAGAAAGAATTATCACATGGTGTGATCGTTTGCTTTTATTAAGGTTGCAGAAAAACACTTGTGCATTTAATTTATAAGCTATTCACTTTGACAAGAATAAGTAAAAAATCAACAAGTTAATTCCACCAGTGAATAAATAAAACATTGAGAACCAGGTTGAAAATTGTTCTTTCATCATTCAGGAGGTTGGATGAAGCTTCTTTTCTAAGAAATTTATAATTAACGGACAGGTATTTCAGCACAAAGACAGCTGGAAGTTTTTTATAGTGTACTAAATGACCTATTATATGTGGTAGTCATTACTTTTTTCATAAACATTATTATTGATAAACGAAGGAAATAATTGTTTTTGAGGAACAAGTTTATTGGTAGATTTTAGAAACAAGGCAAACTTTTACAGTCAAGGTTCTCAGAGGTTATTTGAGACGTTCATTGCCCTCCATTTCTTGCTAAAAAAATACACTGGGAGATATTTTTAAATCCCGTTTTTGCTGTTTTCAACCAACAAAAAGGCCAAAGAAAGGAATTTTTTTTATATTTTTTTTATAGAAAAATGAAAGCATTGATTACAAAATAATAAATATACTTTGCGCATCTATCCACAAGCAATAAATACTACAAGTGACCTCTTTTTGTGTGGCAGAAATAAGATTAGGGTTTAAATTCCCTCAGCGACAAGTTAGTTGGTGTGATTTAGATATCTTTCACATTGACGCAGCATTTGAGGTTTGCTGAACGAGTCTAGTTTAGACTTACGACGTCCCCCGGCTGAAAAAAAGAAAGGTGTAGTAACGTTCACAAAGCATTTGGGAACTATTTTGAATTAATGGACGTCCCCCAGCTAGTAAAATAATAAAAATATATTCACATTGTGTTCAAAAAAGCACCTGATTGGGTACAGAAAGTGGTTTTGTGTGCCCGATAATAAATGTGATGCATGATAAAGGAAAGGGGGAATGTGGAGAAAAGTTGCCATAAAACTGAATCCGACTCTTCTCCTGTCGACTTATAATAAAAGAAACGACTAATCTAGTTTATCTTCTTCTTTGACAAGTCCAGCGATCAGGACACTTCCAAAAGCAAAAAACTCTCCTCAGAAAAAGTGCCCTTTTGAACAGGATCAGATGCTGCCATAAAGTTCTAGATTAGAGCCTGAGATGTGTATGTAGACATAAAGTTCTAGATTAGAGCTTGAGATGATGTGTATGTAGACATAAAGTTCTAGATTAGAGCTTGAGATGATGTGTATGTAGATATCTCTTATTACTATTTTTGTTTATCATATTGTAAGAAAACTTACAACTTAGTGAAGAGGAGTATGGTAATAACGTAAATGTCCAGTCGTATTTGATAAAGGACAATGTTTTTCAGAAATGTGTAAAACTTAAAGAAAATGAGCATTTCAGATAGAATGGAATTTCAGAATTGTTACTCCAAAACACTGACACACTTGATATCAATGTCATATAGAGGCATTCTGTTGTCATGGTTTGTTATGTTAGGTTATTTAGATACATTTTTTTAGATTATTTATATAATAAAAAAGAAATGTCTCCATATGTAACATTAGATTATGTATGTATTTATATATATAGTTCAGCCCTGGGAATCTAGAAAAAGTTAAGCCGGCACATAAGTTCCGGACTCATCCAGACCCTGCTTTGTCATATTGATAACCTCCTCCTAAATCAACTTTCAGGGTATTTTTTGTAAAATCTGCTAGTGTAGGAAAAGGATTTCACATTCACACAGCTGTAAAGCGAGCTAGCTGCATTTTCCTTGTTAACTGGGCTTTTTGTTGGGAAGTCATCCTTTGGATATGGCATAACAGAGTTGTTTGCTTTGGCGCACCAGATGGTCCAGCAGACAGATTAATCACAGAAGTATCTTTGCTAGCCTCATTGTTTGATGCTATATTACATTGTTCTACTTCTTTTAGACGTAAAACAGCAGTAGAGTGAGTTTTTGAGTGTATTAGGTGGTCACGAAAATTGTTCTTTTTGATGACAGCTGTTCCTTTAACAAATGACTCTGAAGCAAGCTTTGCAACTCCTTTTTTGTTTGCGTGCAAGTTCTCCTTTTCATAGAACTCCCGACAAATGTTACACCATATTTTGATGACCTGAAATTCGAAACAGAATCCATCACACTATTTTACATTATATAAAATAATCATGTGAATACACTGGCAAATTAAAATACCTTTATTAACATGGGGAAAAAACTCTCAAAGGATTAATTTAACAAACTGTTTTTCCTTGAAGCACAGGTGAGTTCCCTTGCTGGTTTTAACAAATATTCCCAGGGGGTATAAATTCTTCATTAGAAGAAACCAAAAGAAGTAGAAAAGAAGCAATAATTTAATTCATTCATGCAGGTCTCCTTCACTGAGCTTATAAAATATATAAAATACATAAACCTAGTTATTGGATTAAAAATATTTTTACTGGTGTGTTTGCAACATTCCCTGTGAGAGTTGAACCTATATATATAGCTTTATTTCCTTTAATTTCTCATTTTACTAGCGAAATAAATGCTCTTTTCTTTTCTATTCATATTTGTGTACTTGTGAAAATATAGATTGCGTGAACACATAAAATTGATTAGAAAACAATAGGGCATCTATTTTCGCATTAGAAATGGAAATTCGCTTTAAATTTACCTCCGCAGCGAACAATACTCTGACGTCAGTTGTTTAAAATAACCAATCGTTTCCTAAGCAATTAACAAGAGCCAATCAGAGTTAAGCATTTGCTGAATAAGTTGAAAAAAAGTGTTGTGAAAGCACATTAGCATTTGAAAATGTAATGAACTGCACCTGAAAGATTTTCTAAACTAAAAATATGAAAGATCGACATAAACACTGACAAACTTCGAATGTTAAATAATCAAAGTACATTATCTAATGCGTATATATTTACCTGGTGTTCCTTCTCTTCATATCCAAGACAGGAATATCCCCAACTAGACACAAGTTTCATGCTTGGCATATTTACAAATTTTAAATGTTTTTGTGACTTCTCTTTCCAACATAAAAATCTATACTGGTGTGTTTAATGAATTGCACTTGCAGACACTACATTGTAAGATTAAATAAAGAACTTATCGGATTTCCATTTAAACTCACATTTCGCTTGCGAAATAGATGCTCGATTGAGAAACAAATTTTCAAAGTTGAAAGTAGTACACAATTACTGTGTCTATTTCACAAGCGAAGTTTTTCACGTACAGTACGCCTCAACTCAGGGTTAACAAAAAATGGAAGGAACACATACAAGTACAAAAATATTCAGCATAATCGGCAAGTTTTTGCCGATGCTACTTTCTAGTGGGTCAGCTTTTAGGTCGGCATTGCTGATTGCAGACCTGAATTCCGAGGGCTATATAGTTATAAAAAGTATAGGATATTTTACTTACACAGTATTGAATCAAGTCAAATATCACACACCAAACAAATTGCATAATTTTCATGCTAATTTAGACCATGCAATCTCAAGAATAATTGTTATCTGATACATGCATGCGGAAATATTCGTGCATTTAAATATGTTTACCTCATTACCAATCCATTATTTATCTAGGTTTGGGAAGATCAGTATGAGAGAGATATGAAGGAGTACACAGAAAATATAAAAATATTCTATGCTAATCCTAACTTCAAAAGGGACTGGATGCAAGAAAAGAAAACGCCTGGTGAGTTTTCTTCACAATGTGCCTCATTCCAATGTATTAATGCTAGAATGATCAGTTATAGCAGTGATTATATACATACACACTTGTTGAGAATTATGTAATGTGCTGAAAACACTTTTGCAATGTCATTCATGTAAATTATGTAATTTGACTTTAATGTGTTTAACCATTATTACAATCTGCCAATGACATTTCATTATTTTATGCCAAAGGTTTCATGGTTTCATGCAATGCATGTTGTTCTTACTGTGATCTGTCCACTGAAACCATGATTATTAAACTTCGTTATCAATTAGAGTTACACGATTATTATTATTATTATTAAATTTTTTTTATTATTATTATTATTATTATTAATACTAACTGTAATAACCTTTTCTGTCTGAATTGTAAAGTCCCAAATAATCTTTTTATTCCCATTCCCACATACTCAGGCTCATGTTCATACCACTTATCCAAAGTATGAAAACACAAATCCCAATGCAATGCTCTCACTACCACATAATGTCTCTTATACTCCTTCTGAGTTAGTTTTCCACACTTGCTTATTATATGGTCATTAGTCTCTCATCAGATGAATTACACATTCTACACAGAGCATCTCTCCAACACTTCTCTATTTTCACCTCGTAGCATTTGTCTTAAGGGCCTGATTGATTCTAAGCTGCTACAATCATTCCTTGTTTCCTTCTTCAACACTCTTAACCACAGCCATGAATCTTCATTAACAATTCTTGATGTCTGTCTGATATGTTGTCCGTGCAATGCTTTATATCTAAGCTCATACCTTCTTTCTCTTATAGTCCACAACACTTTCCATATCTTCCTGGTAGCTTCTGGTAGCTACAATCAACCTCTCCTCACTATCATTGACATAATTTCCAAACTTAGCACTGCCAAATCAGCATAATTCACTACTGCAATCAAACCCTTCCACAAACCTAGTCACACTATCTCTAGGATGAAGGGTGCCATGTATGTTCAAATACTTCCTAATGTTGCAGTCAAACTGGCAAGGCTCTACCCTTGTCCAATCGATAAAAGCTGCAGAATATCTAAGCTCATGTGTTGATTGTCTTAATAACATTCCCTCCATTCAACTTAGGCTGCTGTACTTTCCTTCAAAATATTCTCTACTTACTTTCTCCTTCATCTCAGAATGTAAAACTTGATCTAATTCCAAGCACATAAACCTTTCTCTTATTTGCAAACAATTTTAGATAATCCATAAATACCATAAATACTCTTTGTTACTAAACTCATAGAAATGAACATCAATGTTATCATTGATACTATGAAGAGAAAGGAAGATAAAGAATCATCTTGAAAAATCTCTTGCTACTTACTTTACCTACCATCTCCCTGCAAGATGTCAGTATTTTTTCCACTGTTGCATATCTGCAATTTTGAATAGATATAAACCCACTCCAATCCACAAATTAGGAACCGTATCATATTCTTTCTTATAGTCTATCCATGTCATTGCTAAGTTCTTCTTCCTCACCTTTGCTTCTCTAAGTACCATTCTATCAATAAACAATACATCTTCTGTTCTTTTTCCTCCCTTTCTGCACCACGTTTGTTCTTCTGGCAACAACGTCAGCTCCTCTAAGAACTTGTACATACTTTCCGACACAATGCCATATAATAATGTCCACACTAGCAGCAAGCATGTAATAGTCTATAGTTGCTCGCAATGCTTCCTTTACTGACATCTTTAGTAATATCGAACTGGGTTTTTTGTCATCCAACTAGATACATTTCCATTGCTCAAACACTGGTTCAGTTGCTTTGTTGACTGGTCAAGTTAACTACTAAAATTATTCAACAAGATCCCTGCTCTAAATCTAGACCTGGTACCTTCCAGTTTGGTTTCTTTCTCAAGACGTTCTTAATGCATATTGTAACCCTCCCTTGCTGTTCAACTTTTATACTGTTTTTCAAGTCTTTGCTTAATATGTCCCTCTAATCTCCTTCTCACACAGGGTTTGTTCTATTCCTACCAATGCTAATCTTATCACGTAATCTCTTGGCCGCTACTACACTTGCAGCATACAATAAATTATTAATACTGCTGATATTTACACTCCTTGTTTTACTAAGAAATGTATCCATCTTCTAAACTTGACTCATTAGCAAATGCTTCTTAACCACTTTCAATGCTGGTACCATCTGTCTTTTTGTCTGATTTAACATTTCTTCTAGTGTCCAGCAATCAGCAATTCTTCATCTTTAAACACAAATTCTTCTGGATCAACTGAAACTGCCATTTTCTTCACTAGATCTTGTTAATTATTTTCATCTCAACAGTGAGGATTTTGACAAAGTTATTATTTTTGTATTTTGTTACAATGTTATATTTAAAACAATATAAATCACGTTCTTGCCTCTGAGTGAATTAAAAGCATAGAAGCAGTTAAGCTATGAAGCATGATCAGCTAAGTGCAATTTAAAATAATGTCTCATTTAAAAAAAATCTTTTTTCTTTCATCCGTAATAAAAGAAAATGTAAATTTTTTATTAATCTGTAATTCTAAAACAGGCCTTGAAATCTTTACTAGACAATAACCTGAGCGTGCAACTCTTTGTAATAAAACCCAGACACAGTTTTTCTCCTCAAGAACTGCATTTTACACTGGGCCTGGTTTCTATGTTCAATGATGTACTATTGTCTTCTTTAGCTGCGTTAAGGAAAACTGTTTGAAATATAATAAATGTTGTTGTTAGTAGTATAATGAGATGTTATGGTGTGTTAGTTATCTAGTTAACTTACTGCAAATATGAAAGTAAAGAAAGTACACCTCCTTGCTTCATTGCAGCCTTTGTTCCATTTTTTTCTTAGCTCACCTGCTGTCGTTTGTGGAGAATATATCATTGAGAATTGGTATGTAAAGTGCTTTTTATTTTGTTCACCTGGATTTACTGTTTTCATTTTCCAAGTCTTTTGGCATTTAAAAAAATTTGAAACTCATGGGAAACTCTATCCCTAAAATAATTCTACTTTACATATTGTTATTGTTTAAAGCATTTTAGTTCTACCAATTCTATATGAACATAGCCTTTACATCTCCTCAAATCTTCTGGAAAATTTTGTTTACATTTCATTGGACACCATCACAAGTGGGTCAATTCAAAATAAAGTTAAGTGTGTTGAAATTATGCTCTTTTTGATGATAATAGCATTAGCATTAGATTTCCCTACTTTTATAGATCCTCAGTCACCAGCACATGGCAAAGGAGGAACTCAGGAGGATGGGAAACCTTCCACTCGAGCAGGTTCATGTAATTGGTGCAAGCGTTTGACATCATTACAAGATTTTTCATCTGTTATTGAAGGACGAGAAATATACTGCACAGGATTGTGCTCAGACAAATGTTTCTTTGAAGCAGCAAAACAGATCTGTAGTGTTGAAAATGGTACAATCAAACCCCGCCGTTATGTTAGAACTGGTCGCTCATCTCAATCTCATGATGATGTACCTCTACCTACGTCTTCAAATCGGGGAGCAAGTGAATCACAAGGTAATGTGACAATATTATAAACTTTCACGGAAGTGCATCAGGCCTGTTAATGAGAGACATGTCATATGTGCTGGCACATGTTCATATCATACCATGTGTGCGACAATGTTTATATTATTTGACAGCATTAATTTTTTAATACCTTTACTCTTATTCTTCTTCTATGATCTATATATATATTGTACTGTGAAGTATCTTTTACTGACAACAGTACACCAATCACACACAGAAACTCTCACATGGGATTCACATAATGAATAGTGTTACCATTATTGACAAGTCTGGTATGTGTATTACCAATCACCACCTTTCATATTGACAAGTCTGGTATGTGTATTACCAATCAC
>JANTOQ010328576.1:0-12573 GCA_027564595.1 Bythotiara depressa | reverse complement strand
AAATAATTTTGTGAATCTAGACTCAGATCCCCTTTAAACTGCTTCTTTGGATGATCTTACACCTACATTGCTAAGTGCCAAGAAAAGTTAATGGAAAATAAAAGTTATAAACTTGGAGACTTTTCTGAGAACTATATTATGTACATATTATGGTTGTTGTCTTATGCTGTTGTTATTTCATAACATTGAAAATGTAATGTTTATAACAGTGCTTTCAATGTTAGAGTGGAATAATGATTATATTGGTTGCCATTATATATGATGCTGTTATTACATCATAATGCTGAACTTTAATGTTTGTAATTGTCCCTGTAGCATTAGAGTCAAATAATGGTTGTCATTTATGACTTTGTTATTATTTCATAATGTTGATATATGTGATATCCTCTCTGAAAAATTAGAAATGCCATTTTCTTAAGGGGTTTGCTGAAAGTTTGTGGTCAATGACATCATTAAATGTTGTTCTGTGTGAAAATTGAGCATAAGAAAGCTAACCTGTATCTCAGGAAGTAAAAGAAGAGCTTTTACCTTTACAAAAATGGATTACCACAAATTTTAGAGCTCTTTCATTTCAAACAGCTTTCTCCGAGGCCAAATAACTCCTTTAAACATGCAACAGCAAACTAAAACAACACTCATACACAAACTTTAGAATAACGAAGAAACTTGGATATAAATATTTTTATATATAAGAGTACATTTTAAGCTTACAACATCAAAATCAACAGTGTCACTAAAAGTGTAATAATTTATGTACTGTGTCATGGAAAGGAAATAAAGCATGGCTTCTTGTAAAGAGATAAATGAGTTTGTTGAACAAAGATATGATGGAAGTAAATAAGCCACTATACATGTAATATTGAACACTGATGTAAGTATTAAGAGACCTAAAATGTGAAATTCTTAATTAAAAAATTGTCAAGTGATTTATGATGATTAAAATAGTCATATTGTAGAATAATGTGTATATTAATGATAATGTATTTTAATGCTATTATACAGGGGTATAATTTCATTTATGTTTAGCAATAAATTGTGATGTGTTTCTCAAGATAGACAGAAAGTATGATTTTTAACAAATCTTGTACTTACTTACATAATCATCTTATTGGGTTATTTCTTAGCTGTTTCCACAATATTGAACACTATTTCCAAGCAATCTCTCTTTATTTCTCTTTTCAATTCTGCCAATTTTTTATTCCGTGGAAATGAAATCCAAGATCATGTATTCCTTCGTGATTTTTAAAGCTAAGAAAACCACAAAATAAAACATGATTTATTTAAATACATGATTTTTAAAACCATAAACCACGATCATATATTTAAGAAATGTTAAAAACACAAATTCTTTGGTCACACGATTTTTAAAAACCATGAACCATGATCGTGTATTTACAAAAAAAAGAATCATTTTCCATTGGTAAACAAAAATCATGTTGTACTAGTTATTTGTATCTCCAATCCTTTAGGTAAATTAACATGTCTAAAATGACCATTTACAGGAAAACCATAACTTTTAAAATTTTAGCAATCTCATTATCTTGATCGCACAATTATTCAGCATAAAAATCGCTCTTTATTTTTTGTTTACTTTTGAATGCTTTATTATTAGCTCTTTTACTACGATTTTAAAGATTAAATAAAGTAGCTATCGTGAGTGAGATTTTTAGGAAAGTTTACATAAAAATATAAAAACAGCTTCCATTCCATACACACATATATATCAGCAAGATTTTAAAATGTGCAGTTGAATGAAAGAGTCTGGAAATAAAAAATTTGTAGATGGCTTAACATCATGTACCCATTTTAATCTGAACATAAAGCAAGAGTTTTTCCACTTGATATTATTAATCAGTAACTTCTAGGGGAGATAGAGTGAGTTGAGTATGAATGAGATTTATTAATTTACTAGGTTTATTTCAAGTATATATTTAATTATAACATTCATAATATACCCCCTGAAATGTTTAAAAACATGTTAGTTAAACAGGTACCTATTAAAACATATTAAACAAGAATACATAGTAGAAAGTCAGACTGAAAAAGAAATAAACAACCTGTTCAAAATGTTTCTTCTAACTTTGGATGGTTTCCACATACTCTATTTGATCTACTAGATGTTTTAGAGTTTTGAACACATACACCACATGCACTCTCAAATACAAGAATCTAAAAGTCTTTATTATTCCAATATTATTTAAAAATTCAATTTGAGGGGTTCTCATTTACTTCCACCTTGTGTTTAATTGTTTGTTTAATTATTTTACTGGAGAATTAATAGAAACCGCACTATGCTTTCTGAACACAGCAATACAGACACACCAAGATTAAATTACACACAACTTCCTCTTGGAGATCCTATTAAACGGAAATTGTATGACCTATTGTGATTATTTTGAAGACAGCTCAAATATTGTTTTTGTAAAATATATTTGAGGATTGTGTTATACCTTTACTTTTACTACAGATGTAATGTTATCGATGCAGTAAAGAATTCCCGCCAGATGCATTTTAGCTAATCATTTTCATAATCCGTAGTGTAGTGGTTAATGCTCTCGCCTTTGTCGGAGTGACCCCGGGTTTGTTTCCCAGCTGGAGCAAAAATTTATATCTTGTATAGAGGTTTACGAATGAGACATTGGGCAATGTTTCCATGTGGAGGGACCTACTGTCCTCGTGGGGGCTATATACCCACTATATGTTATATGTTGTGTGCGCCACTAGTCTAACAATATACATTAATTATCCTTGTCAGCCAATGGTGCAGTGTTGTGTATGTGAGTGTCTGTAAGTAAAGGTATTAATACCTAACTTGAATAGGAAAAAAAAGAATAAAATAAAACAGGGTTGCACAGAACCTGGAAAACCTGGAAAAACCTTGTTTTTAAGGAAAACTATTTTTACATACTTTTTAGAGATGTTAGAAGTAGGAAGAAACTTTGGTAATGTACAAAATGTTCATATATTACACAACTTTCAAGTTTAATGTTCATTTTTATGCATATTATCTCATAGTTTAGTTTGCTCGTGAAATACACATTTTTGCTTAAATATCAGGGAAACCCCAGGGAAAAATGTCTCTTGAACTAAGGGAAAAACTTGAACAACTCAGGGAAAACTCAGGGAAAATATAATTGAAAGTTCTGCGGTGACCCTGTAAAGAGATCAAAGATGTTCTGTTAGTTTAGGATACATTATTGCTTCAAACCAAAGACATAATTCTAATATAAGTCAATAATGAATGAAAACAAGTTTGTGGAGTAGAAAAAGTAATATATTCATTGCCAGAAAAGCATTCTCGGGATATTTTCGCAACTAGACATGAAGCTAAACATCTACACATATTTATGACTAGTTATGAAGCTAATGACCTTATAAAAGTGTCCACAGCCTTTTGCCAAGAATGAAGGTTTCTTAGGATTTTACGGTTAATTCTTATGTTCTACGAACGAAGATTTTGTTTTCCCCGATTTTACATACCATGAATGAAAATTTCTTCTGTTAAAAACTGTTTTATCACTATTTTTCATTACACTAAGGAAGATTTCTTACATTAAACCATTTTTACGGCGATTTCTTACGTTAAAAAGAGTTTTACTGAAATTTTCCTATTTTTGTACCTTAGAAAATGATAATGAATGCTTTTTCACAACCAAATTCCCGAAATTTCTTAGAAAACTCTCATGGATGCTTTTCCAATTTTTCAGCCTTAGAAAACAATAAATGAATACTTTTCCATGGCCACTTTTTACAATTTTACAACCTTAGCAAACTATAATGAATGCTTTTTCACAGCCGATATTCCACTTTTACAGCCTTAGAACACAATTGTGAATGCATTTTCACAAATTTCCTTATTTTTCAACATTTAAAAAACACTCCTGAGAATGCTTTCTGATGTGAGAAAACCCTTGTGAATGCTTTTTCCCGACCTTTGTCAAAATAATGTAAGATTGTAGCAGAATTACCATAATTTGTGTTTAAAATTGTACAATTTTTCAGTGAAAAATTCTCGAAAAAAAGGAAATTGAAATTTAGAAAAAGAAAAACCACTTTCCCTTAATCATTTACTTCTGCTTCATTGGAGGTGGTTCGACGTCTAGAAAATCTGTTTTTTTATAAGAATGCAATTCATAGAAATCATGCTCTCGTGGTTCTTCCATTTAGCTTAAAATAATGCAGAAAAATTATCCACAATTGTTGATTTAAAAAAAAATGTGAAGTGGATTTATATCATTCTAGACTAAAGATTTTCCAAGGAATTACATTGTATCGTTAGTAGTTTAAAACAAAACAGAAAAACTATTCATAATCGTGGATTAAAAAAACCCAATAAAACCCAAGCCATTATCTTGGGTTTTCCTCAAACACCACGAACCATGATCATGAAATTTTTGCTCACATTTCTGCCTTCATTGTTTTTAAGACAATGCTGTTAAAACCACGATAGAAAACCATGCTTGCATTTTCTTGTTTTTTTTCCCATGCTTCTTTTGTTACAAAAACATGACGAAATTCAAGAAGGCAGATTTCTTATAGACTGTCACACATTTTCATTATCATTGAAACAACATTCTCAAAATTTTACATTTAATTTCATTTTCAAAATCACTACAAAGTGAAGTCTTATCTAAATTGAAGCTTTTAAAATAAATAGATTAAAAATGTCACTATGCCTAGACCAGTATCTAGAAAATTTATTTAGGATGCTGTTTTCCACCATTTTTCCAACCCAAAAACACTTTAAACTACTTTACCTTGGCACTCCTACAAAGAAATTTATTGTGTGTGATTAGTGATGGAAATAATATTAGTACAAATAAACATTAACAAAGTGCTTTACTTAATGTGATGGTGGTGTAGTGGTATGCACCTTCGGTTTTCACTGGTGCAGTCTGGGTTCGATTCCCGGCCGGAGAACATTGGAATCAATACTATACTCTGATACGCTTTGAATCCAGCATTGTCAGCCTATTAGGAGCCATCGACTGATCACACACTGGCCTTGGGAAGGCAAGTTAGAGCAATGCTTCACATATCTCTAGCGGTAAGTTAACTACGGTTTACGATGTCGGTGGGGATGAAGAGCCACTATGTGCTGTGGATATGCCCCAAGAACGTTAAAGCTCACTGTTACTTACTTACTAATACACTAATGGTGTATGTCTGTATGTGTCAGCTTTATTTATTCATGATATTTCTTACCTTTTGTAGTGTAAGTTGATGTTTGAAGGATTAGAATATAACAGAATACATTCACAAGATAGGAGAATTTACACGTATAAAGAAATTGGATTATAAATTAAGACCTATTATACCTCTTGATAGCAGTGCAAATATAATGAGAAAATATTGGGAATATGTCCCAAGGGCAGTTTTTTTCCGAAAGTAGTTTATCAATATAATCCTATGGATAATAAATTACTAGTTTATCCATATAATTGTATGGATAATAATAGATTAGTAGTTATTATATGTATGGCATTTATATTATAACTTGGTAATTGTTTTACTTTTTTTGTTTTTTAGTCCTGTTGAACATTGTCTAAACACAGATGATATCTTATGGAAAACTGAAATTTGCTTGAATGCATTTTTCATATTTTACTTTGTGATTAGGGTAAGCATCCATAATTCATATAGTTCACATTTTTAAAAGTGAAGTTTTGTAGTTTTATATGTCTATATGAAAAAATACAAGCATATATTAAAATATCTATACACATATAATCAGGATGCAAATAAGGATCCCAAGATGGCCAGACACTGTCCAGTTATGTGTATTATTTGTCTTCATGTTGTATGGTCATAATACATTTTGTCCAGACATTGTTTTACATGAATTCTAGTTTTCCCAAGGCCGCAGATACTTTGTTTATCGTTATTTTTCTAGATTCGTAATGCAGCACTTATTAACTGTTTATTAATACTAAATTATTTACTAATTGTGTTTTAATGAAGGAAATCTTTGTTCACAATATGTGATATCGCTGTAAAACAATGCTTTGATGAAGGAAATCTCCATTCATAATGCATGATAATCGATGTACAACAGTGTTTTGACATTTTGGCAAAACCTAGAAATAATCCTACACAAATAGTTATTTAAAAGAATGTTATTGAAAAATCATGTAAAAATCACTTAATGACTTCTAAAGTTAAGCGATTTGAATACTGGTTACTTACTTATTTGTTATATAATTATTAAAATATTATATAATAAACAATCACATTGAACATTTAAATCCAGCTGGTAGCACTCGCTTTCTGTTTGTGTTAGTTAATATTAACAGTGGCATTTTTACATTAAAGCAGGGGTTCATTTTTTTACATTAAGAACATGACTTATTGATTGTGCTTTCTCACAAGAAGTGTGTAAAGATATTCTTACATTTTAGTAATTCTGGGATTTCCAAATTTTTGTGTTCCTAAAGTAGCTTCCAGATGTATGCTTGGCAAGGAGCTCTTTTGATGCATGTGTGTACCCCACAAAACTCTTACGTAGCTTCATTTAGTTTAGTTGATCAAGAACATCTTTTTCACCAAGCATTAGCCACTCTAGAATATTGTAGCAAAAATCCTATAACTAATAACACATTTAAGTAAAAACTATGTATCTTGTTCTTGTGACACAAAAGAAACTTTATTTTTCTAAGAATTTTGTTATGTCTTTGTTATGTCTCAACTTTCCTTTGTCTTCTTATTTTTCTTTCACTAACTCCTCTGCTATATTTTCCTAGAGAAGCCTTGTACATGGAGGTTTTTATAATGCATGGTAAAATGTTTAAAGGTGCATTATAAAAATATGTTTGTCTCTATAGAATAAATGCTCTTTTAAATCAAAGTTGGAGCTGGCTGTCACTTCCTCATATTTCAATAAAAAGTCATTATGATAGAACCATTTTAATTGGGCTAAAAATTTTATGTAGTAAATGTTTAAAAAAAGGGGGGAAATATTTGATAAGAAAATAGAAACCAGGTCTAAATGTTTATATGAAACTTACCAGTTGCATACTGTCTGTTTGATTTACTTGTTGGGAAACCCAGATGTCCAGAGAGTAAACATGAATTCGTGAAAATAATATTTTAGTTTAAATGTGATTGTTCCGAGTGTATACAATATACTAACCTCCTGGTTAATTTAGCATTTGTATGAGTTGGAAGTGTTGAGTTTTCAGTGTTTGCAAGTAAAATGTGGAAGGAACTTTATAAGGGAGGGGGGTCAGGCACATGTGGAATGAATAACTTGTTTTGCTTTAATACTTCTGATCATTTTTAAACACTGTCTTTTATATTTCTATGAATGAATGAATGATGCGAAAGTAATTTGATATCGTGATGAAATGTTTTATTCTAGAATTGTATTCTTTTCCTAAGAATTTAAAGCTCTATTACACATAGCAAGAACATATTTTGACCAAATAATGTCTGGATAAAAATGTCTGTTTGACTGGACATTAGTTTATTTTGACTGTACATGTCCAATGTCTGGCCGTTATTTCGCGCCCTGATAACGCAAACGAATTGCTAACTTCTATATTAGAAATATAAATACCCATAAAAATAAAAATACAGTGGTGTAATATTCAATTTCAATATCATGATGCTGAGTCTGATGGAGATAAGAGCGAAAGAAAAGTATTATCTCCATCAAAGCAAAGTTTTATACAACAACACTTTTGGTAATCTTTTAGTTGTTGACGTTTTTGAGTTGGTGAGTTGACGTCAGGGAGTTGGTAAGTTAAAGCTGCCATTTTAGTTTTATGATAATTAACCAGCACTGGAATACTTAAAGGGCATTGTACTCCTTCTTCCTGTATTGTTTTTAAAATATCGACACAAAGGCGCACACAGTATGCATTTTTTGGACTCTGGGAATATATTCACAACTCAGCTAAATTTACCCAATTCAACTGTACACAGACCATAACTGTTGCATTGCAGTTTTTTATTATTATATTTCTTTTCAAGTATGAATATTCATACACAGCAAATAACAGAACAGGTGTTTCCAGTGAAATACCTGCTCATGTTTTTTTTAACAATCAGTGACAAATAAGTTACTCCAATCTAAATTAAACCACAAATCAACTAATTCTAGTATAGTGATAACCAGAGAGTATTTTTCCATCCACCATTGGCGATAAGGTAAGAATAAAGTTGTAGTTGAGCTAACATAAACAAAGATCATATATAAGCGTGCAATTGGTCACATAAAGGGAGAGTATATACATATTACATAGTCCTAAATATGATAGAATCTTTAGACTACTCTCACACTCCTAAAACAATTTTCAATTAGTAGTTGGATTCGAACCCTGTGAGTGAAAGATGAAAGGCACGCATGCTCCCGGGCACAGGAATTTCCTCTAATGAAATCAGACTTAAGGAGGAATGCAACATAATTTTAATTTCGTCAGTCAGACAACAAATCAACTCTTAAACTCCCCAATTCGCAACTCTCCAACTCACCAACTTTTTAACTATAACAGTTTATAAACTCCTTAATTTTAAATAATCTTCAGAATAATGAAAGTGTTATATTTCAAGTGAGCAATGTGATTAAATTTGAACCTTTTACTACACACATGTTCAGTATTTCCTAATATCTCCTTTTCTTCAAATAATTTATATATGAAAGTATATATTTTCTAAAAGCTTAATAAAAAATAGTCTACCTAACCTATTTAAGCAATAAGCTTACTTTTGTAGTTATGGAGAGAAAAAATATTTTTTGCTGTTTCATGAAATGAGCTCCAAGCGCCGGTATGATTATTTTTCAAATAAAAAATACGTCATAATCCAGAAGTTGTTCTCTAAAAAATGGTGTCAGGCCTTTTCTTATAAAACGCCTGTCAGAGAGTTATGATGAAATAAACACTAATATTCATCTCATTAATCATAATTTTTTAACTATAAATCTTTAGACAATGATAAAAACGAACCACGTAAAAACAAAAAATTCTCCGACACGGTTTTGATCCTGACTGATTCTTATAAGTATTGTTGTTGTTTTTCGTAGCCCATGGCTGAAGATGGAGCTTAAAATACAGCGATATTTCAAGATTTTACCATACTGAGAAAACTTCAATTTTTTTCGTCTCTTTTATCAGTTCATGAAACAAAGAAGTTATTTAATTTTGAATTAACTAATTAAATTTATTTTATATACAGCCCACACCTTTTACAAAAATTTATAATTAGTTTGTTGAAATTTTATTAAACATCTTTATTAACGGACACAATAAACAAGATGGAAAAAAGTCAGCAACTATATGTAAACTACCTTTTCCACCTAAAGAAAAATAATTTTTATACTTCTAACAGCAGAAATATATTCCTTATTATATCAATCTTTAGGATTATGAAAGAAAATAAGTTTGTGAAAATTTGACCTCAAAAGGTTCAAATATTTTTAAGGATACTCAAACACATGTTCAATATTTCATAAATATATATTTTTCTTCAAATAATTTATATAATGAAAGTATATAAATATGAAAGTATACTATTTTGGCACCTGATTTCAGGATATTTGTGCCTCATAAATGTGTGTTTATGTGGGTTTAAATTCAGCCAATATAACTGTCACCCACACTGAGCTCTCCTCAGTTTCTCCAACTCAGCTCATAGTGGGTGGCCAGGGACAGTGAGAGAGCTAGGACTAGCCATACTGTCTGCATACATTGTTTTCTCTCTCATATCCCACAATACTGTACTATATTATTGAGAGACTACATGTAATCCTTCCCTTTACAGTTTTTCAGCTCTGCAGATATAGTTTGTTCTTCCACCCACCCTCTAATTTAAGGAACCTGGAAGGAGAGTTCATTCTCTATCCACACAATCACTAGTAAAAATCATCACTAGTATAAAGCATTTCACTTCATGAATATTTTCTGCAGGAAGAAAAATTGAGTTAAAATATTTTCACCTTTTTTCTTTCTGACTGGAAGATCTTATTCAGCCAATTATAATAATTGAAATTTCTTTATGCAGGACATTTTCATGAAATGGAAAATATGCTTAAGAACGGTTTTGTTTTCTAAAAAATTTAAAGAATGAACAAAAATCTCAAATGTATAGACATTTTTAATTGAGTAACATTGGTAAGAAATACATTTTACAAATTGATAAGAACAATCTGTTACAGAAAAAAGTTAGGTGTATAAAACATTTTATACAGGTTAAAGTTGCATACAAAATTTGTTCAAGCAGGCATTTAGACGTCTAAATCATTCATCATTTCAACGGCAATAACAGGTTGAATTTGAAATCACCCTTAAAATATTCTCGTGGTTCTTGTGACTTGTGAATAAGGAAAAAATGGAAAATACATTTTCATGTATGTGAACATAATTTCTATTGTAGGATCATACATTATATACAATTTATAAGCTCAACCATTAAAACATGTCTACTTCTCTGTCTATAGTCTTGTACTTAATGGGGAGGTGTTAGATGGGTTAGGTTATGATGATGACAAAAGGGGGTTGTTTACATGGGTAGCATACATTTACTTTGTAAGCAGTTTCTGACAAACACTCTTCAAACATTGTGTAACCAAAAAGAATTTTGTATCTAATAAACAAAATGTTCATTTATTACAACATAATCACATAGCAGGTATTTTTCCAAAGGTGCAGCAAATATACTCAATGTACAGTATGTAAAATGTGTGAAAAATTGACACATAATCCCTACGTGAAGAAGGAAGTCAATAAATATTTCACTGTCAAGGGATTCGCTATATGCTCAAAGTAAACTATTTCACACTGTGTTCAAAATAATTAATTTTTAGAAATTTTTAAACTAATTTGTATATACTAATATTTTCCGTAAATTTAACTTAGGGTGAAGAACCATGTAAATATGGTTAAGCATATAAATATATTATAATACTGTGTATGTAAATATATAAATATTAAATATCATCATCATCATCATTATTATTATCATCATTATTATTATTATTATTATTATTATTATTATTATTTTTAGGCTTTGTTGTTTCCTATCGGTGATGCGCATAATTACTGTTAAATTTCTAGGTCTTTAAGTTTCACATTTCCATGGGGTAACATATGTAAAATTGCAGGTATTTTTAAGATGTACTTTACTGGGGTAGCATATATAAAATATTTCTTATCAATGGATCTCCTGACATCATTCATTTGATTGATAACCAAGGAAATAGATTTCCAGGACTTAAGGTTTGTGTGTACGTTTCCAGCCATAGTTAATATTTCCAGATCTAAAGACCATATTTTAAAATCATTACTCGCAAAGCCATTCTGACGCTATACAAATCTCTTCTGGCGTTATTGGTTCCTCTTTATCGGTTTGGTGCATAATTGTGCTTTGAGCAACCTCATATCTGCAGTCTTTAAATGGCACCTGGAGATGACTTCTAAAACAAAATTATAACAACGTAAAATTCTTGCCTGTAATAGACCAGGCAGGGCACGAAATAAGGATTTGAAGATGGCCAGACAATGTCTGGTCAAGTTTATTATTTGTCTTCATTTTGTCTGGACATCATAAATGTTGTCCAAGCATTCTTTTCCGTGAAATTTAGTGTTTCCAAGGCCAAAGTTACTTAATATGTTGTTTATCTTTATTTTCCTTTCCTGGCTAATTTAACACTTGTATGAGTTGGGAAGTGTTGAGTTTAAAATGTTTACAAGAATAATGTGGAAATAACTTTATAAGGGTGGGGGTCAGGCACAGGTGGAATGAAAAACTTGTTTTACTTTAATTCTGTGGCAAAAAATAAACTGATCATCGTTTTTAAACCCGTTATTTCACGCCCTACCAAATTAGACTAAATTATGAGTGCTGAATGAATGAATGAATGAATGTAGCAATATTATATTAACAGATTTATAAATATATTAAAATTTCAAGTTTGCTGCTATCTTTAAACCATAGGTTCTGTTATCGCCTATGAGATTATTTTTGTTTTCCAATAATTTGGATGAACTTCGAAATTGATAAAAAGGAAATTTACAAATTGGTGTTTTATGCTCTCCCTTGAACAATGAGAAAATCTAGGGACATTTTTATAAGTCCATAACGTTTCAACCCTATCACACTTGCGCTGAATTCAGCCCTATTTCCATAAAAATAAAATATATTCCAGTGAGGTATATATTCCAGTGAGGATTGAAATTAAATTCCAAAGCTTACAAATTATTGGTATATTCTGCCGGCTACCAGCCTACAAAAGCTGGATGTAATCTCAAGAATAAAATTAATAGAAAGATGAATGTGCCTTTATAGATTTATATGCATTTAAAATCTTATTTTATGCAAAACTTGTTCCAAATGACAGCAAATAATGTAGCATCCACTTCAACTAGGTCAACTATGAAACTGCGATCAAGTTTAAATATTCAATCATTGTGTTTATTGTCAATATGATATGGGGGTCTCTGAAATAGAGCAGTTTTTAAAACATGTAGACGTATTTTTGCATTTATTACAACAGGAATGATGTAATAATAATAATAATAATAATAATAATAATAGATATTTAGAGTGGCTAGGCCCAGAAAAATTCACAAGACATAT
>JANTOQ010328355.1:0-10295 GCA_027564595.1 Bythotiara depressa | reverse complement strand
TGTGACTATAAATAAAGTAATAATCTACGGTGTGACTATAAATAAAGTAATATTCTACGGTGTGACTATAAATAAAGCAATATTCTACGGTGTGACTATAAATAAAGCAATACTCTATGGTGTGACTATAAATAAAGTAATAATCTATGGTGTAGTCTGTAGTGAAGTAATAATTGGATTTGTGACCTAAAAAAGAAGACAAAGTGTTAAATGCTAGTTTGAATTGAGATCAACTGAAATATGCTTCAGTACGTTCAAGCTTTACTTCATAAATAACAATTTGGATATTAGCTAGTTATGGAACTGAAGGCATACGTCCTTGCCACCGTCACTTGGGACTTTATCGACTTTCTGAAACGTACACGTCAGTCACGGGAGGACACTTTTCGAGATTTTTCAAGAAAAATTAAATGCTCTTTGGGATCCTGACAACTTTACCGTTGATGTCCTTACCCATTTTCATTTTACTTAAGAAAAAAGGACCAAGTAGGGAAGGGACCAAAAACTACATGTGTGTCAAAGGTTGTTAATTTACATTGGTGTCAAAAGATGTTCAGTTGCATGAGTGTCAAAAGTTGTTCATTTACATTTGTGTCAAAATATGTTCAGTTGCGTGGGTTTTTGTTCTAATGATCGGAATTGAGGTTTTATTTATTATTATTATTATTAGTCTTAGCCGTTAGATGCTCAAACAATAGGTGTGTTTTGGCATTTCAAAAATAAAACCAGTTGTGATTATTCCAAATATTGATATGGAGAACTTCATTATAACAATGAGAGAACTTCATTATAACAATGGGTTGATTTGACCACTGTAAATGTATGTTAGTATACTGGTCGTAACATGCTGTTTTGTTCCCATTAGCAACATGTGGATACAAACATGGTCAGCACTGATCATCATCATTATTATTTACACTGTTCGCCTTTCACATTACAATACCAACCATATGAGCATTTCCAATTTCTTTCATGTTGTTCCCTCCCTATGTAATTTCAAAACCAGGTACACAAATTGGTTTGTGACACACAGAGAGAAGTATATATTTTGGGAATGTTATAGATTCCTCGAAATAATACAAATTTATTTATTTGCACATTGGAGTCTAGGCTTGTAGGAATAAACTTCCACCTTCACAAAATAGTTATTTACATACATTTCAGACATTTGAAGATAACATGTAAGAACTTAACGAATTTGTTCATGATAGGTTAATGATTTCATGGAATACAGCTTTACCAAGAGCCGTCCAACATATGTTGTAGACCAATCAATCAAAATATTTTGTTGGAATAGTAAATATCACAGAGGTTCGCCGAAAGTGGATAAAGTTACATTCCATTTTATTTGCGTTAGCTGTCCAGTCCAAATACCATTCACCTTTACTGTCTGATGGAGGGTATCAGGACCGAGAATTATCATCAAGGACGAGTCCTCCATACTTGGCCGGTTTATGGTAAAACACTCACCTTATGCCTTGGGAAATTTAGTGCTACACATTTCGAAAGTCTCTGTCACTTAGGCACCATATACATGTTTTATCGTAGAGGCATCATTTCTCCCGAAAATTGCATGAAACGAATGGCATTCTCAATTTGCACTACACCGTAAATGATATCGACATGTTTTTATAACCAAAGGTTTTTGACAATGTCCTTGTTTGTGTCTGCCGATTTAATATGAATAGAAGACATTGACAGAAATGTTGGGAACACTATTCGATGAGAATGGCGTGAATCGGGAAACACTTCAATCTTCAATATGGTATTAAGTGGTATTTGTTGGACTAATAACCTATTGGTGGCCAACCGAACGAACATGTCTTCCATGTAAACGAAAATGGATACAATATTTGATTGTGTTATTGATGGTGTTGTTCTATACTTGATTGTAAATTGTTTGGTCAACAATATTAATCGTGTTTGCTAATATGTTAATGCTCCCACATACGTCGATAATTATGAATCCAAGATCCAAGATGTTAGATCGCGTTGTAAAAGTGTACATTGGATGTAACCAGAGTACCGTATATATGTGCAATATACTTTATTGAAGATAACTTTGAGATATCAGAGAATAATCCAACAAAATATAAACCTACTTTTAATTCAATATTTGGAAGAGCATTGAATTGTTTCTCTTTGGTTAAAGTTATAAAGCAAATTATTATTGGTATACAGACATTAATTAAAAATAACATTTTATCTTCTGTCTTAGCATAAATGAAAAACGAAACATACGTGATCACAAGATTGACCTTTTTTCAGTCAGATGTACTGAGATTAGTGCATCAGAGTTCGATACATCTAAATGTTTTGTATACTTTGTATTTTTACATTTCTGAGCATTTAACGTTATTTTCTTACTAGATTAGAAAATGTATAATATTTGTACTTTAAAAAAAAAAATTGTTTTCTAGTTTTGTTGTTTTACCAGCTATATATACACTATGGTATATTTTATTTACACTTGCGTATATTTTATTTCCACACCACCCCGGTATTCATACATCTGTTGATATAGGTACAGCTTCCGAGAGGTGAATGTGTATCATAAAAAGTTTCTGAAACGAAGAAATAGGTACAGTGATCTCCTGTTACAGAGGACTTGCTATAAAGCTACACCTACTTAATCCTTAGGTCCTTTAAATGCATAATCATACCTCCTGGATATATTAAACTCTCTATTGAAAGCTTTTATAATTTCGTGAGAAACCAGGAGGTTTTATCAGCTTTTACCAAATTTATTTTACATTACATTTCCGAACGTTAACCCCCTGGAAAAAGCAAAATTACCTAGAAATGACCAATGGTTTGATTCCTTTCCGGGGACACTATGAATTAAAGGGTTAATGACTTATTATCTACACAAGCAATGACAACATATGTTGTCACAGGAATAGTTCGTGACAATAGGAATCTTCTGAATAATTTTTATGACGACATCATCTTGCTTATGACATCAAAAAGTACCTGCTTAATCACATATTTTCATGGTGTTTATCTTCTAAAATATGAGTTGCTTGAGACGTATTGAAATTACCACCTGCAATATTTATCATAATCATTATTATAACTCACACTCTGCTTGTTTAATTAGCATAATATGAATTCTAGACGCAATTTATTTATCAATTATAGCTATATTCAACCAATCCTCTCAAACAAAATATATGATAATTCATAAATTGGAAATTCATGCTCATATTAATGATTATCTTAGGGTTAGGTCAGGGTTAGGGAATATTTCCCTTAAAATAACAAAAAAAATAACGAAAATAAAAATAACAAAATGCCGTAACCCTGACCCAATTCGATTTATAAATATTTCGATTATCTTTATTTTAATGATTATCATAAAAATAGCAACATTTTAATAGTTTATGATAATAATTAATTTTGTTTTATAGGACTTGTTGCTATATTATATAACAATATCTTGGAAACAGTTTTTGGAATATATCAGCTAATTTATTTTTATCCTGATGTATTTTTAATTCTACTAGAAGTGCTAACATGAAATCCTTTGTACCAACTACATTTTGGGTAATGTCAGAATATTTCAACCCAATTGCTCCATGGTTTAACAACAAATATATAGTCTATCCCTTGGTCAAATAGGGTTACGAGGAGAAGTCACACGAATGAAGGAACATATTTTGAATAAATTGCTACGAAACTCATTGTTTATGTAGGTTCTTGTGGAAAGACATTATACCCATAATGCATAGTGTCCCTGGAAAGGAATCATTTCATTTTTCATTAATTTGTTAATGTGTTTTTTTCCAGGGGGTAAATTTGTGGAGATATAATGTAAAATAAATTTGGGAAAAGCTGTTAATTCCCCCTGGTTCCTCATAAAATTATAAAGGTTTCCAATGGAACGTTTGGTATAACCAGGAGGTATGCTTATGTATTAAAGGATTAATTAGAAGTTGTGACGTAATAGTTTGCAATATCATTTCCTAGGATGTCAAAATATTTCTGAGAGGGAAAATATATAGCAAATGAATGTAGATTTGTTTTTACATGTTACTGTTTCCATGGTAACGGTGTTTCGTACCAAGCAAATATAATTATTTAAGTTTACCAGAGTTTGTCACAATGTTTACATTTAAATGGTTCGTTAGACTATAATTTTTCCAATTTTTCATCAATGGAGTAATCGTTCAAGAAATACGAACTTGTCCAGTCATGAAACACCAATACGAAAGCGCTGCAAGAAGTAAGTGCGGAAATTCGAATACATCTGAATGATTCTTTTTTCTGTCTATCCGAACATACATTCAACAGGATTTTACCCAAAGAGTTAATCTATGATTATGCGGCAGGTAATCTCTCTTTAATGTTTAGTTAATTAGCATTACTGAAAGAATTAGGAGTGGTGCCTCTAATTCGTGATACAGGCCAGAACGACACAATGGGCCTATAATGCACAGTCTGGTCATAAATAGCCCGACTTAAGCATGCGATTTTGAGCAAATTCTGAAAATTAATTTAGGATTAATCGTTAGCTAGACATCGTGACCAAATAATCCCGACTTAGCTAGGCTTGGCATTGCCTTCGAGAAATAAAAATGGCTTATTAAGCCTGACACATATGCCTTAGTTAGGCCGGAGATAAATTTTAGTTAGGCCTTACATAAACCTTACTTTGGTCTGACTATAGAAGGAGGTTTTTCAGTCCCTACTTAACTCTATTTCACATGGGATATTGGTATATAATACCCTTATTTCACATTGGGGGATTTTTTGCCTCCTCCCCTAATTTTCTCAGCTTCTATCAGTATTATGGCCTTAAAACTAGGTAAAAGGGTAGGTCTAATTAAAATATTTGATTTTAGCTTAAAATGGTAGCCATAATTCACGTGACTTTTTGCTGACATCAGCATAATTCACTAAAATCAGCATTTTTTGTTTTTTTCCATAATTCATGTTCTACATATAGTCTGTTACAACTTGGTAGAATTGTTCTCTTAGGTATTGTGTTTAATTTCAGATAAAAATGGCAGCATAAAGTCACGTGATTTTCTTGATGTCAGCATATTTTTACTGAAATTAAGCGTCTTTTCAATCTCATATCTTTTGGGATCTAGAAGAGGTCTATTGTTAAGAATTTGTATGTAAACTCTTGTTATTGAGGTGCTTCAATTGAAATTAAAATGGTTGCATATAGTTTAGTAAAAAATAAATTTTCCAAAAAATAAATTGTACCAATATGAAGGTAATAAAAAAATATTAAAAGTCACAAAGTTTCAAAGAAATTGAACAAGCGAATAAAAAAGTTATTAAATAATATATGAAATAGGGTTAAGCCTGACACAAGCTTAAAGTTAGATCTGGTGGAGATGAATCAGAGTGCTTACAAAAAATCCAGTGAAGTAGTGATATTTTGATAGTTTTTAGAGGAATTGTACATTTTTGATTTTATATTTAAATCCTGCTCAAAAGGTTAGTGTTGTACTTCTACAACCTTTATACAAGTTATTGACGATTAAAGTTTGCTATTTTCATAGTGTGTTGTCCAACATCCATGAAACAAAACAAGTTGTTTATGAAGAAGAAACATTAGAGAAAACTTAAACCCGAGACAGTTGTAGTAAAATTGAAGTGAAAATTAATGTTTTCATTTCGTCGCTTGTGTTGGATAAAGACAAGAAAAAATTAACGTTTTTATTTCGAAGCTTGTGTTTGTCGACAAAGTAAAGAAAAAACTAACATTTTTTATTTCGTCGCTTGTGAAGTGATAAGTGAAAAATTTTAATGGGACTATATAATGGGCTTCCATAGTTATGGAATATTATAATCATAAATATTCTTGAACTCACATTTCATAATTATCATGATATATTTGTATGCTGGTATGTTGTATATTCTTATACATTATGTTGTATATTCTTATACATATTGATAACATTCATGCTCATGTTGACAAAGCTGGCAACCTTATTTCAAACTTATTTATTTGAAGCATGGAAGTTACGGTTATGCTAATATGAACTTGAGATTCCATTGAATGAATAAATTATTGAGGAAACTGAAAAACTCCAAACATCTGAGGCTCAGATCAGTATTTTTGACACTTCACGACTGATGACCCGTTCTTGATCCTGTGAAAAACTTGTTCAAAGCTGTTTGGTCTAGGGATATGCGGCTCTCTGTTTTATATTTATGGAGCTTCGTGTCAGTTTCGGGCTGAGGACTGGTAATATAACATCCGCCATAGTATTCAGCAAGTGATGTGAAACTTTTAAGCCATATAAATAGTACAAATTTAAACATATTTTACTTCCAGAACTTAGGTACTTGGGTACGGAAGTTTGGCGCAGGTGGTCAAGAACAGTTGCCTCGCTTGTCTATTAATTGGGTTATGTGGGAGCTTCTTGAAGTTCTTAAACGCAAGAAGTCATCGGTTAAGTATGGGAATGTCCTGAGATTTCTCATAAAGACTTTGACATTCAAGGTGAGGGGGGGTGTTGGGTATAATATGAATGGGGCCTGAAATTCCATACGTCGCATATATTATAATACCATAATTATAGTTATTTTCAAGAGTATAAATCTAATAATTCTAATTTTATAATTATGTTATATATATATATAAAATGTTATGTTATATAAAATATTATAAAGAAATGAACATCGCTTTACAAACGTAGCCTTTTGTTCTATCTAATATACACAATCGTTGAAACATTAGGACGTAAATATAAGAATACTACGCATTAGAAAGTTATACGAACAATTAAAATTGAATTTACCGCAATCTTGATTGGTTGGCATATGATAATTCATCTGTGATGATCCGTGAAAACATATTCAAGTACGGCCTCCTTTGTTGTACTAGTAAAAATGACAGCCATTCAAAAGATGAATATCTCACACTTTTAAGGCTGATTTCCATTAAGCTATTTTTGTCGCGCGCGTGATTTTTCTTAAAATCTGATTGGTTGTTTAAAAAAGTCGAGCGGAAAGAGTAGAATGCTTTTCACGCGACAAAAATAGATTAATGGAAATCTGCCTTTGGTGATAACGGAAAACTCGGTAAAGCGACTTTTTCATGAAAATTACATTTTATTTATTTTAATAATTTTCGGACGTTCTTCAAATATGGTGCAAAATGCTTTTTTATTTCGTAAAATAACAATATAGCGGCGAATGTAGCGACGTGCATCTGTGATCTTGCTACATAGATCCTAAATTATTGATTGGTGGCCGTGGTTTGATGGCGCTTACGGACGATAGTTTCACTTCTTCGGAGTTGTCTCGTTGAGCGGAAGTTCCTGCTTGACTTCGATCGAAGGACCCTCATTAATAACAGTCCTTGAGTATTGAAGAGGTTATATTCATAAATAAATATACTTGGAATTATTACAGGTACCATTTTTAGATCTCAAAATTTCTACAAAAAGATGCATTTAGTTATTCCATGTTACTATACTAAATTTTAATTACAAAGTCTCAAGAACCGGCTTGAACATCCAATACCTTAGAAAGGTCGTCCTTGAATAGTTTTTCATTCATTCACTTATTACCCAGATTTAATGAACTAATGTGAAGAATAATGAAATTTGATAAACACCAAAACGACATAAATAAATTGAAGCATATTACACTAACAGGATTCAATAGGACTCAAACGTAATTTAAAAAAATCCTTTTAATTTCATACAAAGAAAATTAATGAATAGTTCTTGAGGCTTGGTAAATAACATTTGAACAGTAATATAGAATAGCTAAACATCTTTTGGTAGACATTTTGATATCTAAAGTGGTCCCTGTAATTAAGTCCAGGTCCTTTCAGAACTCTTGAATTGTTATTTTACGAAATAAAAAGCATTTTTCACAATTTTTGAAGAACGTCAGGAAAATATAAAAATAAATTAAAATTAACTTTCATGGAAGTAGTTACTTTACCGTGTTTTCTGCTGTCACGAGATATTCATCTTGTGTTTTGCTTTCATTTTTACTAGTAAAAAAAAGTGAAATTTGAAACAAAATATAACGCCCTTTGAAATATTGTTCAATGAATGTTATTTTGCATATCATAGGTATTGGAAAGTGAGTGGCGAATATACCGAAATCCATTCAAATCTTACCTACCTCGCACCTATTTAATTTCCAAGCATACATAGAAACCAGCACCAGACCGCAACAAAATCGATGTTACTAAATTCCGTTTCAGAGACGACAAAAACATTCTGAGAGTTCATGTGAAAACGAATACATTTTAAATTTTCGTTCTTATATGACCTTGTATGTTGTTCTAACAATTGATATAAAGACTTAATCCAGTACACTAAAATTCCTTGTGTCTATCGACCCTGTCTTTAACCTCTGTGTTCATACAGTATACAGTATGGGTAGATGTTTTCTGCACGATGCTCGATCATAATAAACCGTCACAAACCATAATAAGCCATCATATATCATTCATTTAAACAAGAAGCTTAAAATACTTGTGGTTATAACCCAGATCAACCACATTTCCTTATCATTATTAGGCGCGTAACTTCTATCAATGACAGTGCCGGTAGAGAATCTCTGCGGTAGAGATTCTGTTGAAAATATGAATTGGTACCTTGAAGTTTGATTTAATAACATGAAAGGATGACGCACAACCCGATCGTGTAGTACGCTCACTTGGTAGCTGGCATCCAGGTGTATTAACAGCGTCTGTGTTTCCCGCTCAAAAACATGGGTGTGGTCGAGTGTATACAAACGTTCTCTCACGGTAAGACGGTAAAATTGCATGGAATTGAAGCTTGTATATAAAATGTCATGGATTTGAAGCATGTCTAATAAAATTCCATGGATTTGAAGCATCTCTATAAAATGCCATGGACTTGAAACATGTATATAAAATAGAACAACCGATATATGTATCATTATACAGTTGGATAAATGTGTTTAAAACTTTTCTCGAAATATGCATGATCTTTTATAGGCGTCTTTGATGGTGCTAAATATGGATAAAATGGCGTGCTCTCTAACACATTGCTCATCATTACTTGATTGGTATACACAGAGTGTTTCATAATGTTAGGAGCTAGATCATATTCTTTCTTGCATATTTGCTTAAGTGATATTATTCCTCTTGGGTAGTTAGTGTGATCCATGTTATTACTTATAAGTGGTAGAAATATAATCATGTGTCCATGATACCTGAAATATGTTTTGCATTGGATTATTTGTTGGGAAGCCCACCACGTTTCTTTATCATACGTCTCATCATAAGGCAGCAGAACGTCTAATACATCTCGATGAAATCCATTGAACATAGCATCAAAACGAAACCCGCTGATGTAAGCATTTATTTTAGAAGATTTACTCGTCTCGGCGTAACGCATATATAGAGGGAGAAAGCTGGAAAGTTCAACACTTCCAATTGCTGGGCGGTAATCCATCAAGAAGTTCTCAAACTTTCTCCAATTACTGATATTTTGTTTCATAATATTTAAAGTATTGTTATCAAAACCTTTTTTGAAACCAGGTGGTATAGTGTTGATGGCAAGTTCAACATCACAGTCCATAAAAATGTAATACATATATGTGTCATATTTAGGGTCGTCTTTTGTGAATCTAAAAATGAAGGGAGGCCGTGTGTTATTGTGTAGCTACTATTCTGACATGCTGCTGTTTGTTCTTGGTGAGAATTTTCTGTGTTGCTTATTAAGTAGATTCCAAACTAATGCCAGATTTTCACTAGCATGAATATTCCGCACCAGGAGACTTGTTTGTTTTTGTACCTGTGTCCGCTTTAAAAGTTGAGTTTTATTTTTTTCCAAGGGATATTTTTCAACATCAAGATTGCCTTAAATTGTCAACTCGCGTGGAACATTCTGTCAAGAAAATCACTGCTTACCATACCAGTGTTTTCATGAAAATCTTGAAAATGTTTCCTCAACTCAAAAATGCGGAAGATGATATATCCTACAAATACAAGTAACGTCGAGGCATTTGCATACCTCCGTGAGGTAACGTCTATTTTTATGAGAAATCTTCCCCCACGAAGAGAAACTGACCAACTCTGTAAAAGGCACGTTGTAAAATTAATGCATTGTACTTTAAAGATTCGTAGATCTTACGTTCTTTGACTTACCTATTGTATTCAGGTCTTCTGCTTGCTTAGCACGATTGGACAAGGTGTACGTTTATTTTAAGCCGTTATTAAAGATAATCTACGTTTATATAAGCTCCTGCATGTTGTTTACTTTTAGAGCAATATCTTTATTCAAGATTTATTCAAGTTTATTATGATTTTAAATTTGATTGACATATTCAAAAATAAATAA
>JANTOQ010328244.1:0-12576 GCA_027564595.1 Bythotiara depressa | reverse complement strand
GAAGGAATTCTTTCAAAATTTCTATCATTTAAGTAGCTTCCACTTCAAACCACTCCTTTTAGAAGTGTATGATATTGCAGCACTTGATTATTGTATTCAAATAAATCCTCCTGTCCATCACTACATATTGTGACTGTCAACAAAATTGAACCAGTCGTATTCATTATAATACTTACAACAAATAATTCTGGGAAGGACTGCATCATAATAACTTCTCTATTGTCTATATTATTTCTAAAGAATGATTTTAACATCTGAGATATCGCGCTTTGTCTTGTAACAATACCAATGGAATTCTTCGATAAAGACTTTCTGTACAAGATGTGAATATCTTCCAGTCTTTCTTCATAAAAGTCAAGGTAATCCCATGTCATATACTCATCCAGAGCTATTGCTACAAATAAACGAGATATGTATCAGAGCAAGGCTGGTGTACTGTTGTGGATTTACTTAGCTCTTAGAGCCTAAATTGGCAAATGATCATGGTTTGAGTTCGCGTGAAGACTACAGTTTTACTTCTGAGATGTCTCATTGAGCGGACGTTCCTGCTTGGCGTAGGGAGCCGATTAGAGACCTCCACAGCTCCATTGGCAACTTTATTAAAATCGGGAGTTCCCTCGTAGAAACCGTCCCTCCAGTAGAGGCCATTCTTTTACGGCGTTGCTACAACATAATGTTTAATGTAACTCTTCAAGATTTTATAAATTAAAATAAGGATATCACGAAAATTGGTACTTAATTATTAATGAATTCATCTTATAACAATAGGTTTCACCAGAGAAACAATCAAGCAGAAAATGCATTCAATGTGAATTTTATTAAATGCAACATAAGGAGGGTACCATATTAAAGTCTCTATTACATAGGTATCCACTATAAAACAATAGTTTTCAAGAGAGTGAATGCACATACAAGCTCATAAATAAATGTTTATGTTGAGAAGTGTTCAAAACAGAGTAGTTGGAATGCTGTCATTTTTTATTTAACGCTTTAGTAGATAGTATCCCCGGAAATGAATCGAATTATATGTAATTTCTTTGCTATTTTGGATTTTCCTGGGTGTTAATTATTGGAAATATAATGTAAAATAAATTAGGGAAAAGCTGAAAAGAACTCTGGTTCTTCATAAAATTATAAAGGTTTGCTTTTGCATTAAAAGGTTAAAGTGGCTACAATAATTTTAATTAAAAATGCTCAATTTATTACAAATAGATTGCTTTATTTGCATACTGGAGTAGTTTTTTAATAATATCTGGTTGTAAAGAAAGCTTTAGGTATATCATATCATACAAATGTAATATTAATTTTGGATACCATCGGATTTAATGTGGTCCAAACTTTGGTACCTAATGTAATTTGGTCTCAGTCTTCGGACTATAGCGTAACCTCTCTAATTTGAAAATCATCCTATTTTGAACAAATCTTCCGCTTACATCAAAGTTCATTTAGAACACAGAATTAAGAACATGTGTTTTTAACACAGGTTAACCTCTATAATTCGAAGTTCTCTTATTCGAAATCCACCATTAAACAAAAAATCATTTTAATACCTGTCTAATTCGAAATCCCTTAATGAACTAAGATTTCCAATTTGTGTATCTGCAGACACTCATTTTTCCTTTGTTCTCATTGTCTTTGTCCTTAAAGGTATGATTGCAAACAAAAAGGTTTCGTATCATATATATATATATATTTTTTTTTAATTGTACTTGCTTAAAGGGGAAGTTCGGTTAAAAATGAATCTTTGAAACTTTGAAGTAAATTTCATCCTGATTTGATAGTGTAATCGCTCCTTAAGACTTAAGAATGGCTGCTAAAAGTAAACTTGAGAAGAACCACAGTTCACCTTCCTCGTTATTTAATAAATATTATAATTTTGCACACAGTTACAATCTGGATGACAATAGTGACAAAGAAAGAAGCTCAAAAACGAAATGGTACATCTTCATATGCTCAAAGTAAGGAGAAAAGCTTACTACCTTCAACTTCATAGTTGACCAACAACTCTTGTAAATCCTGAAGATTGTTCCGTTCTAAATAAGTACAATAATTAATTATATATTTGGCTCAAAAGTTTGATCAGAAATAAAATGGCCAAAGGTTTGTAGTTTATTACTTCGTAAAACGTTTCCTTATTATGACATAGAATATTCTAACTAAGAATTCAAATTCTAGATTGATGAATGGTTTATAGAAAAGCAACGGAATGTGTCTTCGTTAAAGGAGTGGTTTGATCTCAGAATCGAATTAACCCGAAACCAATTTCTGATTCGTGACGATTTCCTTGGTGTTTCGGTATAGCGTTAGGCTATTCCTTATTCGGTCTATACATGTGGATGGACACATGATCTTGGTTGGAGTAAAGATTGGAGAAACGGAATATTTCCAGAATTTGCGCCAAGATAATTAAATCCTCGCGCCATGTCAGTTTTTTTTTTTTTGCAATATCTTTTGAACCGTTGTTGCAAATGGGCTGACATTTTGTGATGGTTTCTAATAAAAATGGTTCTTCCGTTGGGATTAGATCTTCAGCATGTGGTAAAAACAAAAATTCGATGTCATAATATTATATACCGATGGAAAGAAGATTTTGTTTAGAAAGCTTAAATAATAGTCAAATATGCTAATTCTATTTGGTAAAACACCCTCAGGCATATTTTAGAACATTCAAAGCAGGTCTCAAATGTATTGGTAATAAATAGGCAAAAAAGTATTTGATGACGTCTCAGCACAGTGATGACATCATCAAAATACTTTTTTCACCAAAAGATTTGAATTGCCCCCAAATATTTATGTGTCAAGTTATATTGTTATTGCACGTCTACATCAAACGTTATGGTGTCCTGAACCGCCCCCAAACGCCTCGGCTGATCGGATTCAGCGCCGAAATTTGGTAAAAATTAAACATTTTCACGGTCAGAGCGCTTTTGTTTATCTAAATATTTTATTTTGTTATCATGGTTTTTGACGCTCGCTGAACGGCTTTTTTCCCTGCAAAATTAATGAATCGGATGTAGTTTTCAAAAATGTATAAAGCGACTTGCCCCAATTTTAGATTTCCTTCGTTTTAAGCAACTTCCACTGACACCAAACCACTCCTTTAATTCACTAAGCTGCTTCAGGGTGTCTAACGTGGAAGGAAGGAACTTCGTTCTGGATTTCAACCCGGAGAAGGCAATTATTTTATTTATTTATTTATTCCTTCACTTATTTATTTATTTACTTATTTATATATTTATTTATATATTCATTTTTTTGTTTGTTTATTGATTGATTGATTTATTTATTTGTTTATTTATTTACTTATTTAGTTTTTATTTACTTTTTCATTTATTTATTTATTTACGAATTGTTACCGATGATAGCCTCTTCAGTAGTTTAACTACTGTTATTAATGAGGGTCCTGCGATCGAAATACTGATTGTAATTAAAGCTCCCATTTGAACTAAGGAAGTTTCTAATTGGCTCTGAGACTCAAGCAGGAAATTCCGCTCGACGAGAGAACTCCGAAGTGAAATTGTCGTCCACAGGGTGGATCGAACTACGGCCTTTCGACAATTTAGGCTCTAAGTAGCAAGATTACAGATGTACGTTACTATATCCTCCTAGTTCATCAACCATATCAACTATTTTCACAGATATCTATTCTCTTCAGTCGTTTGGTTGATTTGGCTGATCAATGTATTCTACTTGCTCTAAGCCTGGCTTATTAGTTTGAAGGATAATTTTAATCCAATCAATATCTCTGCTGCGCAGGAAAGAACATATAATTTGTCTCGTTTAATCAATACAATTGTCTACCAAATGATTTATTAAGAATTAGTTAAGCAAGGAATAAAGGGAACCAAATAAACCAGTTTCATCATTTTGTCGCCGTTCTCTCTCTAACCGTTTGATGATGTAAGGAGACAATATAAATATAAACAATATAAAGAAAATACCAAACCAGCGATTGTGAACCGTGACAGTAATTGTAGCGACGGTATCTCATACCTGTTACGTATGAACGCTCCATCAATGCCCCATTGTAACTTGCTGTGGAAATATTTAGCACTCCAACCTACAAAATATAGCTATACAAATAAATTAAATTTGTAAGAAAGTAAACGTTTTCATATTACACCATATTAACTGTAATAGTTATTTCTAAGAAAAACTTCCAATCCACAAACAACGTTAGTATAGTTCCTATCATTGTTCGGATAGCAACTACGCATAGCTAATTATTTAAAGTCTCAGACCCGTACAAATCAGTGAAGGAATATTTTTAACGTCTGTCTTGAACGTTGTTCTCAGCAGTTATTTGTTAAAATATAACGATGTAAATTTAAAAAAAAAATTATCATACCAAGTTAGCTCTTTTTAAAGGGTTTTTAACAGTCAAATTAGGAATTCTGCAAAGGATCCTGGATGCAGCAAACATTTACATCTTATATAGAGGTTTACGGATGAGACGTTGGGCAACGTTTCCAAAGGACGGACCTACTGTCCTCATGGGGCCACGCCCACTATATGTTATATATTGTGTGCGCCACTAGTCTGACAATATACATTAATTGTCCTCGTCAGCTAGTGGTGCAGTGTTGTGTATGTGGGTGCCTGTAAGGTGTTAATACTTAACTTGAAGAGAAAAAAAAAATTAGTTTTGTGACATTATTAGCGCAAATCAACAATTTACAAGACGTCATCTGAAGTAAGTATTTTCATTTATTTTAATTTTATTTTGAATGTATGAAATAATATATATATACAATGTCAGGTGGGATGGACCTATTCGGCTAAAGGGGAAGCGTAATAATAATAATAATAAAATGTTTCTTTTTTCTTCTTGTTACAGGGGGGATAAAGGTTCGAACACCTACGTCTTCAGAGAGTGGTATGGTCGAATATCATAAAGCAATTCCTTGTTTCTATAAGATTCGTATGATACAACGGAATTGACAAAACATGAATTTGAAAACCTTTGTACTTTGTAAGGGAATCATTATAAATTCCAACAACTTGAACGAATGGGAGGCAATAAAAAAGGGTTTGTTTTTGTAAATTTTTACATCTGCTTTTGGAGATATTGTCCTTTTAAGCTGAGGAAACGACAAAAATGGGCGACTGGTATTTAGATCCAGGCCTACTATATACATATTTATCTTATTGTATACTACCAAGTATTATATATACTGATGTATCAGGTTGATTGCTAGACTCTACATTGATAGTACCTTGTGATTGTTTATTTTTACAGTATTTACTAGGTTGCATGCTGTTTTGATTACATTGTATTTTGTGATTGAAATTTGTTATGCTTGCCAGTTCAAGTTTTTGTCTTATGTTCAGTACATCAGGGTTACTGGAGTTTACCATGCCGACTGTGTGCTATATACCATTTGTTTGTTTTATTCGTATGACAGGGCCGCTGGTTAGCAGACCATGTCAACTGAGTACCATTATATTTTGAAGCATGAATTTATAGATATTTCCGTAGTTGGTAGAGGGTACCAATCCCCCTTTTTTTTGTTTCAGGGGCATAATATATTAATGAAAAAACCTCTTTACTTTAGTTTTATATTGGATAAATATATAGATTTTTTAATTTTATTTAAAAATATTGAATGTTGTGCTACAAAAAATGCAGTGTTTGCAAGAAAAGAATAATAATAATAATAATGAATGGAGCCAACAAATTGACTAAAAAGCTGTAGTTTTTAAAACTCTATATTAAAATATTTTTCTCATTGATTGACATTTTTGACATTGTCTGACAGACATCCCCCCTTTCTAAAGTACCCCCTTTCTGGCTTCCACCTCATTCTAGAAGAAAATATTCCCCCACACACACACACACACACGCGCGCGCTTTCATAGGGGCGGGGGGGGGGAGGGTTTCAACTATGATTACATTACATTTGCTGAATACTTTTGCTATATAATATATACACAGAGTGACTCCCATGCTATTTGCCACACAGTATTTAATTGCAATACATCTTGATTCGCTTGTATTTATTTGTCTGTGATCACTAATCAGGGCTTCCAACAACTGAAGGAAACCTAGGTTAGTTGGCCAGACAAATTATAGTTTGATGCCTGGACATACTTGGTTCATTCTGCTAGGATTGTTTCTGTCCCACCTGGTGTGTACGTCTCCCCTTTCGTTTGGTTTGCTTCAAGATAGCTGTTCCTAGTAATGGCTTTCAAAATTCATCTAAAGTTACCCACTATGTATATGTAATATCCCTAAAAGGTCCCAAAGAACGTTTTTCCTACCACTGGAAATCATGTACAACCACCTGAAATTTATTCACAATGGGTTGGCACTGTTTATGTTTTAACTTGGTACTATTTACATACGCATCCTTTGGCTCACTGACTACCTTTCCAAAAACATAGTAAATATAGTAATTTATTTTCATTGCGTTTTTGTTTTTGCAAGTGTTAAAGCGAATCCAGAAATACTTTCTTTATTTCATATTATTTACAAATACTTTGCTCTTCTGGTAATTTCTTCGCCACGTTTCTAACGTGAAAATTTCTTCAGATTTGTATTTTTTTTTTTTTTTCAGTTTTATATCCAAACGAGAACAATAATAGATAATTAGGAGTATAAAAAATTATTTATTTATCTCCAAAACATTTACTACACAATACACCCGGTATTTAAATTAGCTTGCTTTCGGCAGCAGGTCATTTGACATTCTAAATGAGATGTCAAGTTACATTAGTCTCTCTCTCTCGCTACGGTTCGTTTACATTTAGGATAAAAGAGAGACTAATCTAGTATTGATTTGCGCAAATGGCGTCACACGTCGTGTGTTTTTACGAACAAACGAAGAAACTATTTTTGTTGTTTTTACCAATTAACAGACAATCAATGTATCTTTTTATATGGTGGCTTATATTTCAACCATTTTTTATTCTATTCAAGTTAGGTATTAACTCCTTACAGACACCCACATACGCAACATTGCAGCACTAGCTGACGAGGACAATTAATGTATATTGTCAGACTAGTGGCGCCCACATTATATAACATATAGTGGGTGAGGCCCCGCGAGGACAGTAGGTCCCTCCACGTTTCCCAACGTCTCATCCGTAAACCTCAACAAGAAATAAATTTTTGCACCAGCCTGGAATCGAAGCAGGGGTCGATTCGTCAAAGGCAAGAGTGTTTTTCAACCCTTTAAAACAGTATTTTCCATGAAATATTTTTATGTTTTGTTTGATAAGGACAACTCGGATTATATTTGTAGTTAACTTATTATTGGGGACATCATTACTAATGAGTTAGAGCTTAGGGTTTTACGTTGGAAATAGGCTCTGGTAAACCATGCATAGCTATATGTTTACACAGGAAATAGGCTATAAATTTATAAATTTATTTTAATAAACACAGGCAAGAAGGAAACAATGCAAATGCAAACTGTAATCAATAAAGAGATTTATATTTGAGTAACCAATATTATCATTTTTATATGTTTCTTCACACCATAAGTTGATAGAAGACATAAAGTACTACATTTTGACTACGTAATGAAGACAGTTTATAAGGATTAACGATATCCATAACGTTTTTAAAAGCTTGTTAATTTTTGTGTATAAAATTAAAATGACACACTCAAAAACGTACTACATTTCAGACAATATAGATAAATACAAAATTTTATATACTCACTTGTTTCTTGTATGGGCTGTAATTTTTGTCATCTGTTAGAGTTTGGGTTAGCGAGGATGTTAAACTTGCAGTATACATATTGAAGATCGTGATACCAATAAGAATCCACACTACAGCAATAAGTTTACCAAGAATTGACTGTGGAGCTTTATCACCGTAACTATAGCAAACATAATTTGATTATATTAATCTATTTACATTACGTACTACATTGTCAGAACTTTTCTCTAGAAAACGTTTCTCAGGAAAATATTGAAATATATTTTTGTAGCGATCAACAAGTATAGACACTTCCCAAATTGCATGAATTGCCACTGTTGCCATAAGTTACGTTATTTCGCCTCGGTTGAAATAGTCTTTGAAATATGTATATATTATATCCATTCTATTTTTTTAATTATTTTTATTATTATTATGACGACGTGTATTTCACTGAATAGATTTTATAAGAGGTGCACGGGGGCATTACCTACATGCTGTTTTGCTCACTTACAAATCCATTTTCTATTAACTTTCTCATCGTATAAAAGTGTAGAATAGTATAATATGGTCTAAGTGACTATTCTACTATTAAACCAATATCAGATTTATTTATTCTTGTAACATATTCATACATCGAACGTGTTCCTTAAACAGATAACAAGCAAGATCGGCTCAAGGAACAGTTCAGGCAATGTTTCATCCAACCACTAACAACAGATTTAGATTTTTCGTTTCTCCGCAATCGACTTCATTCACGAGACTTTCCTCCATAATACGAAACCGCTAATGGTGTAAACGATCCATGGTCAACATTTATAATGCATTCATTGTAACAGCGCTTCTTTTCGTTTTCATTCTCCTTGTGAGCAGCTTGAAGTGTTAGATTTTTATGGCTTTTGACTAATGTATTAATACCCTCACGTCGGCATACGTCACTTTCCCTTTCGCACAAAAACATCTCGTTGCTACATCAGCTCTTGCATCGTTACTTACTATTTCGGATTTCATTTTAAATTTTTCATCTGTCAATGGTTGGAGAAGTGGTTCAACGACAACTTCCGGACTTAGTACACTGAGTAATTAATCTGTGTAGTTACGAACCTCATTGTGTCTATTGATGAGAAAGCCACCTCTTGGACAGTAAAGAGCATGTTGAATGCTGCAAGGTGCACCACATACAAAATTGGTTGGTAAA
Organism: Bythotiara depressa; assembly: GCA_027564595.1. Classification (NCBI taxonomy): domain Eukaryota; kingdom Metazoa; phylum Cnidaria; class Hydrozoa; order Anthoathecata; family Bythotiaridae; genus Bythotiara; species Bythotiara depressa. The sequence goes on along the minus strand of JANTOQ010328244.1, from coordinate 3,733 downwards.
CGATGGAGTGATATTGCATATCTGAGACGTATTGCATCCCAGAATGCAAATCTTTCATCGGAAGCGCAATTAGCCATATAGACGCACCATTTTCCAAAGAGGCTTCGAGTTCCCCCAGATCTTGCAGGAAATAAGTATAACATTCTCTCATCTTCGTTAAATTCATCCATTCTATTATACAAGTTTTTAACATGTAATGAAATTATATGAAATTATATGAAATTGTTTTCTACGTTACTGTTAAATGCCATCTAGTGCAAATAAAAAGACTATTGCAAACAAGGAGAAATAACGTAACTAGTGGCAACAGTGGTAATTTATGCAATTCTGGAAGTAACATAACATAATATGACGTCGTAACACACTCTACGACGTCATAAATTACTCTACGATGTCGTAAATCACTTTACGGCGTTATAGCATTCTTTACGCCGACGTCGTCACACACTCCGGACTCTTTCCTAGTGCTTCTAAACGCTGTATGCAGAAAACCTCCTGTATTTGAGAGGATAAGCTAAGGAGAGTATGTTGAATGCTACGTTAAGAAACACGAGGAGAACACGGAGACACACGAGGTGAGCCTGTGAGCAGAACGATAAAAATTGAATTGAATGGGGTTTTTTATAATTCGTCAAAAGACCTGGTAAACTACATTAACGTTAAATATCTAGCTGTTTGGTTCAATGTTTATGAAGATGTGAGCGAAAATCGATGATCACGTAAGGCAGAGAGAATGCATAGAGGCGGTGTATACGACAAAGCTTCTAGATTTTATAGCCATTCAACTGCAGTTTTTCGTTGGTAGAACTTAGACACTAATTAATACTAAAGGTTAGTTAATTTTGCTGGCTAACTATATTTTCTTAAACTTTACAGGTTTCGGCTGTCCAAAATGGCTTGTTCAGTTGATCACCGAAATGTGGTCTGTAATTTTGAAGATTTCAATTCTGTATACATGTATTGTATTCCCACATTTACAATGCCGGACAAATGTTGCACAGCTATTTATCTGTTAATAGAAAGCAGATATACAACCAAAATAACGCTAATCTTTGGTGCTGCGTTGTGGTCATATTATTACTGTACCCATAATAGCTGCCTTCATTTATTCTCGCAGCAGGTATGTTAGTACTGCCTACATCTACAGAGGTTCTGTGTCTGATATAGCTATATAGTAAATTAGCAGTATTTATTTGCTATAGAAGCCCACATTTCCAGGCGAAAACATGGGTAAGCCAGACAATATTGACAAGAAATAATATATTTTGGCAATTGTATTGATGCACAAACTTCTTCTTGTGACTGCGATCTTAACCAAGTAGATAACATAAAAAAGGAAAAAGGATCTGGGAACGAGGTTGATCATGCCTGGGCCATCATATCTCAAGAATAACAAATACTTAACCGTTTTTGGTTAATTTACTAACCTATTGACTTTTCATTTGAAGAAAGATTATTGTTGCTAGAAAATATTTATCAATATAGAAGAATTTAGACACGGCCCTTAATCGTGACTAGTTAATGAAATGAGGTGCAAAAATATGTTTTCTTGAACCTTAGAAAGGCATCTTGTTGATAAAGTTTATAATTTGGCCTCCGACTATAAAGCTTGACCCTACCTAGATGATAAGCAATAACACTTTATTTTACTTACTTCTTGCTAAGAGAGAGCATTGGACTATAAATATAAAGACCAAAGGCAACTAACAGTCACAATCTTAAAAGCGAAAGATGTTAAAAACTTTTAAGTCTTTCTTCTTTATTTTGAGAAGACTGATTATTGGATGAATAAAAGGAACAAACTATTTAAATTTAATTTATATTCGGATATTTCCTTAAACTTCTTTCTGAACCTGTAGAATCTATGATTTTTTTGTCCTGGTATGTCTTGCACAGTGATTAAGAAATGTTTCTAGAAAATTACAAAGGAGATGTAGAAAAACACCAAAAGTAAGCAGAAAACTCCAAAGGTATGTAGAAAAACCCAAAGGCATGCAAAAAACTACAAAGCAGACGTAGGGAACGTTGCCGTCATTAGAAAGTTGAGCCTTTTGTTGAAGTCTCAGGAAATTTATTGAACTTCGTCATTTCCGGCAGCCGAAGTCTGCAACGTTTTAGGTTTGTATTTATATGTTTATAAGAGTGCTACTAACCCTTTGATGCATAAACATACCTCTTGGTTACCATTGGAAACCTTTATAACCAGGGGCTTATCAGCTCTTACCAAATATATTTTACATTATATTTCTAATAATTAATCTCCCGGAAAAAGCAAAATAGCAAAGAATTAACCAATGTATTTATTATTTACGGGGACGCTATGCATTAAAGTGTTAAGAATATATGCGGACCTGTTCACCGTCTCATCACATGGACCTGTTCACCGTCTCATCGCATTCACCATCATTTATAGCAGCGAAATTATTCATTATATATTCATGATATAATTCGCGTTTTTGGTCTTCTCAGGTTTCGAATCGATCACTTCTTTGCGTTTGTGACGTTATAAACAAAGTAGATAAGTGAAATAAGAAGGATGTCTGAGATTTTTCAGGAAACGACATTGACATGCGCAACCCTGCACGGTTTTCTGGCAATATATACTCATGTTCTCGAGTATTAACTCTCAGACGCCGAATGACGACTTTTGGCGTCTTTACGATCCGTTGCATTACAGTGCCTATATCGTTGTAAGAGAAGCTATCCAGGTAATGCCGATTAGTCAGTTGTAATCTACATTAAATTCGGAGTCGGACAGTTTTTTTGATGCCGTTAAAGTGCAATGAAACGTTGCAGCGAAACTGATCAAAAATTGCCTATTTTTGAAACAATGCTTCGGTATCTAATGCGTAAGGTGCTGAAACAGTACGGTTCGTTTGACCATAAACAAAACTTTCATACATATTAACCATGATGGTTAAAAACTGTTCATCCTAACCAGGTGTCTGTTTTGTACTGTCCGTCATCTTTATGAGAGGTTAGCAGGGATTAATTCCGTCATTCTTAAATCCATCCATTTTATTCAGGTGTCTACCTTTTTTTTCTTTTTTTTTTTTTTCTATTCAAAAATTCTAATTTACAAACATTAACGCACTTATAAAATGAAAATAAAAATAAAATAAAGAAACAAAGAGAAAACATGGACCTAACGTACAAATAACAGAACAATACAATACTACAGGACCTGGGTTAGACTCAATATCACCCGATAAAATAAGAATAGACTGAATATACCATAAGTAATCAATTGCTATAAAAATAAATAAATAAACTCCGGAAGACTCGGAACAAGCATTAATTAGTTTATGTATATGGTAGTATAGTAATGGCAATACAAGTACCAGATATAATGTTAACAGTGAAACAATAGATGATAGACAAATAACAGTTACGCTTTTATTTGAGAATTTGTATCGGTGGAACAATCCTATACACGCCCTATATAACTGTACAGTCAGCCCCATAGATTCATATAAACATTTTCTTTGACAATCTCATAGCCAGAACAATATTTCACCCATGACCTCGCATAATGTGCGCCCTAAAAAGCGATGAGCAATGAAATAAGTAAACGTTTTTTCAGTTTTTCATTAAACTATATGACGGTCACAACAATAATGATAATAATAATAAAATAAAATAATAATAATAATAATAATAATAATAATAATAATCGTGCAATGGGAACGATAAGGGAAAGGGGCTAACAGACACATGAGCATAAAGCGCCAAA